>JAIUZE010002851.1:0-88469 GCA_022085475.1 Heliosperma pusillum | reverse complement strand
ACATGGTCTACGTTCATTGGGTGTGTGTGTCGGTGGCATTATTACTTGTCGTAACTCGATAATGAGGCCTACTAAGCCTGAGAGATTTTGTAGTCTTTCATTTTTTATTAACTGAACTATGATTACACTTCGGTAGCTTGTTTGTTTTGCCTTAAGAACTTTGTTTGTAGCTGTTTTTTTGTGTGTGTTTGTTTTGCCTTAAGAACTATGATTACATAAACTGTTTTTTTGTAACATAACCCGAACATAAACTGTTTTGTGTATTCAATTGTTGTATTGTTTTGTGTAACATGATCATAAACTGTTTTGTTTATCTCAAAACTGAACATAAACTGTTTTTCTTGTAACATAACCCGGACATAAACTGTTTTTTTGTAACATACCCGAACATAAACTGTTTTGTGTATTCAATTGCTATATTGTTTTGTGTAACATGATCATAAACTGTTTTGTTTAAGTTACACTGAACTTAAACTATTTTTTTTGTAACATAACCCGAACATAAACTGTTTTTTCGTAACATAACCTGAACATAAACTATTTTGTGTAGCATAAATTGAACATAAACTGTTTTGTGTAACATAAATTGAACATAAAGTGAAGGTATTGCATCATAAACTGAAGGTTACATTGATAATTGCATTTCAAATTTCATGTCAACTTATTTCACTTCAAAATGAGACTCTTATAAGTCATTACATTTCCATTAATATGACCACCTATTTCTTAAACATTGTATCCTAATTCATTCAGTAGGTATTGTAATCCTTGTGTTTTGCCTAAACCTTGCATATACTCAATGCATCCTCTTACCAAGTCTTCATTCACCATTAAATTCCTTGGTAACATACCAATGGAAGCAAGATGACCCTTCCCCATATGAGGAATTGAGAAATTATTATGACCCTTACATTTAAGAATTTCTACCATCACTGATTGTAAAGTTAAGAAAATATTGCTAAGTTTGCTAGGACTATAATCCACGAAAGCTTGCATGACTTCATTTACTAATTCATCCACCGACTTTGATGCCTGATTTTTTTGTAATGACTGTAATGCTCTGAAATACCCAAGGTCATCACAGTTCAAGTCTGGTGATTGAGCAGGCTGAAGAAGTAACTCGATATGAAATCCATCTGAATTTGCAGCCGCCATAAAGTCGGGATCGTTATTAGTAATGTGAGGCCTAGCATTGTCTTGTTGGATGTAGATATGTTTGATTAATCCTTTTGGCCATACACTTTTAATTGCTGGTATAACTTTTTCAAGTAGAGTCTCTTTGATGATTTGTTTTGTGATTGATTCAATTGGCTTTGTATCCAAAGTCCTCCTTGGCCTATTTCTGCTTGCCCTAATTGCTGGTTGTTGCTTTGTAAATGGAAACATGCCTATTTTGCCGTCAAATATTAGTTCACCATTTGCTGAAAATATTGGCCTACTAACTGCACGCATAAACATCACTTTTGTGAGAAATCGCTTTGATTGGCAGCTTCTATATGGAAGCTCCTCCCCCTCCACAACATAGACTTTTTCATTGTCACTTGTAATATAGAACCACTTCTCATCCATGTGGATTGTGTTGCTCATTTCTTTGAACATTATTTCAGTCTTTGGCCTATTATGGAGATCAATAACATCTTCAACTACTTGTTTAACTACTAATGACTTAAGTGAGTATAATACCTTTTGCACCTTGTGTAAATCGCTTAGTTTTGGATGTAAAGGGCTTGAATGAGGCTTAAGCAAGCCTTCTTTCACCCATGAATTGACTGTTCCAACCGATACCCCATTGGAGCCTGCCACCCTTTATATTGTATCCCTACGAGAGTATGCTAGTGATTTGATATGCTCTATATTTGGGAAAATTCTTTTCCTGTTTTTGTTGCCTATCCTACCACTCTTTACATCTAATTTTTCACCTACGAATCTTGTTCTTTTGGCAAGTCTCCATATATCAGAAATAGTTCTATCCTTCACAGTAAACCTCACGGCAGCTTCCTGTATTGCACCACGAGATAGCTTCCCATTTTCTGACTTTTGAAGCAAGAATATGGTAACTTCAGTCCGCATCTCTTCCGACATACACTTAAAACCCATGTTGGTTTATGTAATTTATTGTAGTTTATGGACACTTTTTTTGTAATTTATGGACAAGAACTGTTTTAATTTCTGGACTTTTGTACTGGTTTTACTGGACAGATAAACTGTTTTTTCCGGACAGATTTAATTCTGGAAGATTTTATTATTTCTTCACAGTATTTGGTATTTTCTGGACAGATTGAGAAAGGAAGGGAAAAGTGTTGTTTTGTTTGTTTGTAAATGAATGAGGAGTAAAGTGGGTTAATATAGACAGAAAAGTGTAAATTTAGGGGGGAAATTACTCCACCTTTTGGTGGGATTTTTAAACAATTGAAATTTGAGGTGAGAAAAGTTAAGTTAATCAACTTTGTTAATCACCCTCTTTTTCTTCCTTAATAAAGCTGTTTTGTTTCTTTCAATTGTCCTTTTATTACTTTTTTATTTTTTTTCTTAAGACTTGTGCCAAAATTTTTTTGGTAGAGTTAAGTTGAAGGGAGGAACTATAACATAATTTTTGGCATTTAAAAAAAAAAGTGCTAACGTCCTTTACTGGTCATGGATTGATTGATTGTAGTCTGTAGACAAATCATTTAATTGTCTCTTCGATAACCACATCATGCTCACCACTTTCAAAGTTCCAAGATGGCTAATCGGCTACACCGAAATTTTACTGTATTCACTATTCATCATGTTCCTATTTTTCATTTCCTTCTCATTTTACTTTTTTTCTTTTTTAAATTTAATGTTTGAATAATACTCCCTCATATTCTCAATAATATTTCACTTTTACTTTAACACAAAAATTAGGAAAACACTACTCCACCATATAATTAAATTTGGATCACACAAATACATTATCCCACCATACAATTAAATTTGTACCACACAACACTTCATAAAAACGGAAATAGGGAAAGTATTGTGATTAGACGAAAATAGAAAAGGATAATGTTATTGAGAATATGAGAGAGTATTAATTTGTGCTTATAGTTTAAGAAGATAATTAACCCGTAAGTCTTATTTTTATTGGCTTAAAATAGCTGAGTTGAACTTAACTGAAATTCATGAAGTTGAGTTGAACTGAACTAAATATAGTTGACGTCAACTAAATGTAGTTGAAATAAGACTTAACTTTTAAAGAGATGAACTGAACGAAACTGAATAAAATTGAACTGAATTGTAAACTAAACTTAGCGAGCTTAACAATATAAGCTTAAAATGAGCAAGAAAGAATATGGCCTAAATCTTCCTTAAGACGGTATGGATTTAGAACAACCAAATGTCAATATTTTATAATTAAAAATGACCATTAAATGAGAAATTATCGTAACTAAAGTTGTCACTTTTTAACCAAAAAAAAGTTGTAATATACTAATATTATTAAAATAATTTACATTTTATCGTAAAATCGTTACATTTGCCCGTCTTACTTTCAGACGAAAAAAACTGCATGAAATGAGAATTGCGATAACTAATAGCAAAAACAATAATCGATAACAATGATTAGATTAGGCAAAAAATGATGTTGAAGAAAAAATAAAGAACAATCACTACTTTATACTTGGCGGCCTCCGATTTTGGCAATTTTTCTTTACAAATCAATTATCTTGGACGAGACGAACACAATGGAAAAAAATATTAAGACCTAATCCATTCGTGTGGTTTAGATGAGTCAGCCATGGCCATTTCAAGTTGGAAACACAAATCAATTACACATTTGCTTTTTCACATTTGCCAACGCGAGTTTTGCGTCGTAAATATCTTTCGTTACGTATTTGCAAAAATTATAAGAGTTGGATATTTTTAATATAATTCTCAAGACGAATCAAATAATATTTCACATGAATATATTTTCTATTACGTATTAGACGGAAATTGAAAGATTCTCCTTGCTTGTAAATAGTGTCAAAAAAGAAAAATGTAGTGTGAAATTGAATGGAGGGAGTATTTTTGTACCGGGTTATAAAACATCGTCGACGTTTTATAAAACATCGTCGACGTTTTATAAAACATCGTCGACGTTTTATAAAACATCGTCGACGTTTTAAAAAAAAAGACATAACTACCCTTACTCACCCTTCATTCACTCTCTTTCCTAAACACACCCTCTCTCTCCTCCCCACAACGACCCACCACCGTGACGCCCACCACTCTCTGCCCAACAAGTACGGAGTAATTGTCATTGAATTGACTTCATAAAAAAAAATATAAATATCTAATAAGATATAATTATTAATATTTTATGCATAATATTCAATATAAACTTATATTCGACTTATCGTATCGAGGAGGCGCAGTCGAATTTGAACACTAATGCACATATTGTCCCGAGTTTGGACATATTGCCCCGAGTTTGTGTCAAAAATAAAGGTGATGATGAATCTACTACACATTTACTAATGACACACAAATTGTGAGAGGTGGATAGTAAGACTAAGACCATGTTCTTTTCAGCTGAAATGAACTGAATTGAGTTTATTGGATGGGAGCTTAATTGAACTAAATTGAATGGAGCGGAGATGAATGAATAGAGTTGAAGTAAGACTTAATTTTGTGAAGAGATGAGTTGAATAGTATTGGTTAAAGCTAAAGTAAATTGTGTTGAATAGAGTCGAGCTTAAATAAAACGAGTTGAAATTAAGCCGAAAAGAACAGGGCCTAAGACACCCATAAAATAAGCATATATTTGAGTTGCGTTAAACAAAACAATTGTGACATTATTACCGGCCTAAATAAATTTAAGAGGTATAGATTTAAATTATTTTCAGAGTTTTATTGAAATTATATGTGAGAAGTGAGAAATTTTGAAGCGATGTATCTAAAAAGGGATTGGAAAGGGTTTAGTAATTGTAGTTGTAACCTGTACATGTACTCCGTAGAATATAAATAGCATAGATAACGTAACATTTTCCTCTTCCTTTCATAATAAGACCAAGCACAGAGAAGATGGGTCAAGTATTTTCATACATATGGAAATGGTTTAGTCCAAATGAAGAAGGTGAGAGTAGAAAAACTCAGCATGAAGCTGATCAACTTAGCCAACAAACAGAAAGCTACTACATCAGCATTCCTGATGTCGAAACCCGATACGTCTCAAGTTCGAATCCCATAAATGTCAATGAAACTCCACAACCTGAATCCATAGTGGTTGACTTGAGCAAGGTGCAACCGGGAGTTGCAAAGGAAAAGGGGAAAGAAGTACATGTTAGTGACAAAAAGGTGGTACTTATAAAGAAAGAGTTGATGAACAAGAATGGTAATAATGTGTCAAAAGATACATCAATTAAGAAGATAGGAGGGTACACAAGTAAGCACAAGATTTTGTTAGTTGGTGAAGGTGATTTTTCCTTCTCCG
The DNA here is from genome assembly GCA_022085475.1 of Heliosperma pusillum. Lineage (NCBI taxonomy): Eukaryota > Viridiplantae > Streptophyta > Magnoliopsida > Caryophyllales > Caryophyllaceae > Heliosperma > Heliosperma pusillum. Next base: position 83,035 of record JAIUZE010002851.1, on the reverse strand, counting down.
CTTCTTTGGCTATGGCTTTCGGTTCTGCTTCCAACATTATTGCCACTTCTCTCAACTCTCGAGGTACCTTTTTTCCACATTTGTGAATAACGAGACTATATATATATATACAATATAAAGAGCAATTTGGATACAGCCTATTTCCTTCCATTATTCCATACCTTTTCAATGGTCCCATTTGTTTCACCTTGGATAGTATTTGACGCGTCTTAAGAACCCCTCTTAAGCTTAAGACGGTAGACGGATAGTGTCTGTCTTAAGCAAGACTTGGTGATTTTTTCATTAATTGTATACACAGAATTTTTGGCTGAAAATTATGGCAAGTTCTTGAACAACAAAATGGCGGTGGAGAAGATAGGTGGTATGATCATCCATGGCATCAATGCAAAGACAATGGCTAAAGATGTTGTACTAAGCATCTTTAAATTTGATCGCATCATTTTCAATTTTCCACATTGTGGTAAATTTGGTAGAACTGATGCTGATATGCGGTAACAAATTTCTTTTTCCTCTCATGCTTTTAGCCTTAGCAAACTACTAGATGCTTTTTAGCCTTAGAATTGTGATGTTTTACCAATAAAATTAATTAGCAGAGCAAACAAGGAGTTGATAAGGGGGTTCTTGAGAAACGCAAAGAAGATGATAAATGAAGATGGTGAAATACACATTACTCACAAATCAAATGGATATTTCCTGGAATGGGACATTCCAAAAATAGGATCAGATCAAGGTCTAAACCTAATTCAGGAAGTCAAATTCAAACGTAGCAAGTATCCTGGATACAACACCAAGTACGGATTTGGGGGAGACAAGGACTTCGAATGCACTCCCTCTAAAACCTACAAGTTCGGGTTGTACTCGGAATAGATGCTGCTTCTCAATCGCACCATCGTCCTTTTCTTTATTAAACTCTTATTATGTATTTGTAAATGTGTAGTAGCTTTCGAGGTACAACTCATTTTCGGCCTCTTTTTGCTTTTGGCTTACGGAAGGTGAATGAACCCATTTTGTTGATGAATTATAAGATGAAGATCAACAGTTATGTATTCAATCGCACTAAATCTTTTTGCTTTTCTTCTGCATGTGTATTACCGAGAGCTCGCAAGTTTGGCTCGATCCGAGTGACTTGATCCAAACCCGACCCTATAGAATATGAGAATTTTGCGAACCAAAATCGACCCAATGCGACACGATAATCAGTGACCCGAACCGTACCAAGCCCATTCCGATTTTGACGTGACTCGATATTGACCCAATTAAATTGATGACCTGACAATTACGGAGTATGAAGCTTATATTAATCAAAATGAAAGTGTATTAGTGTTTAGATTTGATGTGTTTAACTTAACTAGTTTTATCCCCGTGCAATTTTTGCACGGGTTTGTTATTAAACTTGTATAAAAAATATTCGATTTAATGCATAAACATTAATATAAAATTTCAATAACTGTTAGTTAAAATTTAAATTTCGAACAATACTTCGTATCATTTAGAAATAGTAGAAAAAATATAATAAACTTACAAATTATATTATATTTTGTGTAAAAATCATTACTTTGCAAAACACAGTATGAAATACGACAGAGAAAAGTTTGTAATATCCGGGAGTAGAGAACTTAAGTATTAGTCAATATTATTGACTTATTTCATAAACCAGCCGTATTGATTGTAAACTCTTATCAACTACGGAGTATAAAATAACAAATATAGTATGAATAATAAATTAATATAACTTGACAACTTGTGTTTAGTTTTATATTTTTTTCAATTTAAGGTATGTATGTTTGATATATTCGTATTATAAAATAATCTGAAAAATGAAGAAAATAAGCAATATCGTTACATGTAACATCGGCGAAATGAAAATAACATGATTATTCATTCACATTTACACATTTAAATTAGCAAACTTTAGCAACATGATTTTGGCTCATGTTAGTTGGATGGGTTTGTAACTATACGGGTACAATCTATTTTTTCTAAGTAGGCCGAACTGAGGAATAAACAAAGCCCAAAAACTTCAAATAATCCATCACAAATTCTATTTAAGACGGACATTATCCGTCTTAAACTTAAAACGGGTCAAATACATATCAAATCATCCCATGTGTTTCCTAAAAAATACGAAAAGTTGTCTTTATTACCACTATATGGTTTTGTTGGACCCGTGTTAAACTTAAGACAAATATTACCGTCTTAAGCAGAACTTGCTGAGAATCCATATGTATCAGTGTATCACCATATGACTAATTTATTAGATAAGTTCAAAAGAATTTTTTTATGCATCTTCGATAAATTTATTAGATAAGTTCTAATAAATTTATCGAAGATACAATTTTTTAATGGTTTTATGCTCGTAATTTTAATGTACCACCATATGACTAATTTATTAGATAGTTTGTTAATGCAGCATTGAGTAATTAATGTTGATATTTTATAAATTAGAATGATATCACCTAAATTTTCTAATATTTATTAACTGACTGATTTTTAAATAATCTAACTAAAGCGGTGGGTTTTTATGAACTTATTTATTGAATATTATTTTTTACTTTAGTAATGTTGGACCAATTTCATAGTTTTGATAATGACATGTGTTTACGTGATAATATGTTTTACTCGATATATCATATGCGTGTAATTGTGTGCTTTAGTCTTATTATAGCTAACAACAATTATGAGAAGAAATATCAAAGTTGTGAGAACTTCAGGCATAACTTTGACAAAGACTGTGAGACAAAGTTATAACAACTTCAGGAACAACTTTGGAAGTTAACAGGGAAGTTATAGCTACCAGTCTTAACTTTAAAGAAAATCGCTTCAAGCAAATTCTACATAGAACAACACAAGACTCAAGATGGAGGGTCTTTGTGATCAAGATGAAGAGATGATCCGTATACTGAAGATCTTTGTAAAGATTAGATAGTATAGGTCGTCATTCGGTAACTATTCCATTCGAGAGATTTTATGTTCAAAAGTTATAGCTTTAGTCTATGACTTTGGATGATAAAATATTGATGCATGATTTTGGAAATAAAATGTTTTGAAATATTTTCAAAAGTGAAAGAGTATTTTTATATTTATCAAAAGTTTTATTAGGGAATATATTTATGGTATCAGCAACTTATCTCCACAATAAAAGGTCTAAGAATCGGGACGATTCTTTTTGAAGAAAGGGCGGATGATACGAGTACATATACGGGTCATTGGAGGGACGGGTTCAATGCAAGTCGGAGATCAGTTTAAGGCATTCCGATGATTATTTTGGGGTTGGCTAAATGAATCTCGGAATGATTCAATGTATCTCGAGCTTTCATTGAATACGGAGACAATGAAGCCAAGTAAACCTAAGTCAAGAAAGCCTCAAGCAACGGTCTTCTGCACTGTTTAATGCTACCATGAAGCTGATCAAGTTTTGATGTAACAGTCATGTTGACTGTTTAATTGCTGTCATTTTAATTCCTGTTTTATTGTCATTTAAGTCTTGAATTTTATGTCCAATAATGTAGCTTTTAGAAAGTCATAAGTAGGAGTTAATTGTAGTCATAAAACTAGTGTTAATTGCTTGTTTATGGCTGCATAGGATTCAGTTTTTATAGCTGTTATAGGGCTGCCATAATAGGTATGTTTAGCCTAATTAAGAGCCTCTTTAAGAGCCTTAATTAGGTTGTTTATTGCCTGGTTTGACCAGCCATAGTAGGCGTGTGATAATGCCTATTTAAGGCCTTGTTTTGTAATATAAGATTAACACAAGATTTTGAATAAGAAAAAGAATTTCCTCTTTGCAAATTAACGTTGTTAATTGTGAGAACATGAGTGTTTGAGTGAGTTCAATCACAGCTTGAGAGTTGGGACGCGTATTCCAAAACTTAAGAACGAATCATTCGACGCGTATTGAGTGATTTCCCATTGTTAATGCTATAGGTCTAGCGTTGGCAAATATCCCGGTTACACATCATGTCATATTCCGCTGCTCAATCGTACAGTAATACAAAACTTATGGGTTGTCATGCTACCTAGGGTTTCTAATATATTCTAACTCAATTTGTTGTTAACCTAATAAGCCCACCTAGGGTTTGAGCCACCTAGGGTTTCGTGGAAACCTAGGGTTGCGTGCCTCCTAGGGTTGCGTGTAGCTAGGGTATTTCGGCCTCCTTAGGTTGTTTCCCTTGTTTACCTAATCTAGGATTCTACTATATCTTTACAACAATATTTTGAGATATTAAAGATAAATATATTTCTATAGGATAAACCAAATAATATTTTGAGATAAAGATATTTCTAAAACATAAGCAAATAGTATTTTATGATATTAAAGATAAATATCTTTTTTAAATATTAAGCTAGGGTTTTAGATCTACTATGCTTCTATTACTATAAATACTCCTTCACATATTAATTGGAAAACACACGAAATATACACAACAATCACACGGCACATATACTTACTTGTATTGATTTTCCAAAATCGTTTTAAAGCAAACCTTTGAGCAAAATATTTATTATTTTTAGAGTTTGTTTTTCAAAAGAGTCGTGCATCAATTATTATCAATCGCTTAAGTGAAATACGTTATTGGATAATAGTACATCATTATAAGCTTACAATTCTTTAACAGGAATCTGTCTGAGTTATATTGTACTTTCTTATTAGCGTAAGATAGTATAGAGTATTTAGCGATACTCACCTTGAGTTATAATCTTAGTGTTGATTATACGAGTGGGTTGATAATTTTTGTAATCCGTAGAAAGGTACTAAGAATTATTAATCGAGAATATTGGACGTAGGTTTCAACGTGTGAAACTGAACCACTTCAAAAATCCGTGTGCCTCTCTCTACTCTCTTTACTTTTCGTTATTTCGTTACTTGCGCTTACTTTGATTAATTAATTAGTTGATTTTAATTCATAAGATCAAATAATTAATTACATATCATATAAATCGAAAAAGGGGGGCTAGTTTTTAATACTCAATTCACCCCCCCCCTCTTTCGTATTCGATAAATAGACTCTACAATTGGTATCAGAGCCTCGTGCTCTTGATTGCCTTACAGCAAGGAGTCTGATCCATTTATCCTTTTATTTTTATTTATTTTCCGCTGCATTTAATTTTAATTTAATGGATTCCAAACATCTGAAGTGTCCCGTATTCGATGGGAAGAACTACAGTTTATGGAAAAATATGATGACCCATTTCATAAAGGGTAACGATTGGGAGTGTTGACTAATCATTAAGAATGGTCCTAATAAGATCATGCTTGGATCTGCTACTGGCACTTCCATCGAAAAGAAAGAAGATGACTATGTTGAGGCAGATTATAAGAAAGCTGAGAAAAACTCAAAGGCTATTAGTCTGTTGCAAAACGGCATGACTTATACTGAATTTGACCGTTTCTCATCTAGTTCTACTGCCAAGGAAATATGGGATGATCTAGAGTTAGCATATGAGGGGACAACTGTTGTCAAAAAGCAACGTATCGCACTACTGATGCGAAAGTACGAACTGTTCTTTATGGAACACAATGAATCGCTTGACAGCATGTCCACTCGCTTCTCTAGTATCATTAATGAATTAAAAAATCTAGGAAAAACTTTTGACTCCGAGGAAATTGCTAGGAAGATCCTTAGAAGTCTATCTAAACGATGGAGACCTAAGGTGACGGTAATTGAGGAATGTAAAGATCTATCTGACCTATCTTATCAAGAGCTACTTGGAACCCTAATGGTTCACGAGATTACTCTTGATGAAGATGAGGCAAATGATAGTAATAGCAAGAAAGTGGCTTTACAGGCCGAATCTAGTGAAAGACAAGATTCGGATCTTGAAGATGAAACAGTGTTATTTGCTAGACGTTTTAAGAAAAAATTCTTTAACAAAACACAAGGCAAAACGTTTAACAATAACACTAACAAATCTTACAAAAATTCAATTGAGTCAAAAGGGTCTCTTTCAAGTCGTGGTTGCTTCAAATGTGGGGATAATTATCACATGATCAAAGATTGCCCCACATGGAAGAAAATCAAAGACAAAAATCAACGAGACAAAACCAAGAAGGAATTCAAGCAAGTGATGATGGCGTATTGCTGGGGAGATCTTGACACAGAAGACGACGAGTCAGAGGAAGAAGAAGTCGCCAACTTGTGTCTTAGCAACGTCAGTCTTGACCTTATTTCTGACAGTGACAATGAAAGCGAATCCGAGATGTGTCTTGTTGGCAACTCAGATTCAGAACCAGATTCAGAAGATGACGAAGAGATAATAGTGAAAGAAAATAATCTATGGTATCTCGACAGTGGTTGTTCGAGACACATGACCGGAAACAAGAATCTTTTTCTTTCACTAGAACCCTTCAACGGTGGCAAGGTCACCTTTGGAGACAACAAGAAGGGCAATATAATCGGTGTAGGTAAGATTGGTATATCTTCTTCACATGCTATTAATAATGTATATCTGGTAGATGGCCTTAAGCATAACTTGCTAAGTATCTCTCAATTATGTGACAAAGGCAACAAAGTCGTTTTTCATTCAAATGTTTGTCGTATCATAGTTGAAGGTACTAGTAATGTTATCCTAGAAGGTCTACGTAAACGGAACGTGTACATGATTGATTTAAACAAAGTCACTACAAGTTCCTTTACGTGCATGAAAGTCACTGTGGATGATTCATGTTTGTGGCACAAGAGGTTTGCACACATTAGTCCAACAATTTTAAAGAAACTCAAGTCTTGGGATTTAGTTGAGGGTCTACCCTCAATCAAATTCGAACAAGAAAAGATGTGTAACTCATGTGCCCGTTGTAAACAAGTTAGATCTTCATTCAAACCAAAACGACTAGTAAGTACTGAGCGTCCACTTGAGTTGGTACACATGGACTTGTGTGGACCTATGAAAGTTAGAAGCCGCGGTGGATCAAGGTACGTATTCGTCCTAGTCGACGACTACTCAAGGTATGTATGGCCTATCTTTCTATTTACTAAATATGAAACTTTCGATGAGTTTGTGGTAGTAATGAAGCTCGCCCAAAACAAGTACGATAAAAAGTTAGTTTCCATTCGTACGGATCATGGCACCGAATTTGATAATCAAGCTTTTATAGAATATTGTAGGGAGAATGGTGTAGGACATAACGTTTCTGCACCACGAACCCCACAACAAAACGGTGTCGTGGAACGTATGAATAGAACATTATAGGACATGGCCCGCACTATGCTTTTGTGTAGTGGCCTTCCTAAGAGTTTTTGGGCTGAAGCCATCAGTACTGCATGCTATGTGCACAATAGAGCTATGATTAGACCTATTCTAAAAAAGACTCCCTATGAACTTTTAAAGAGGGAGAAAACCCAATATAGCTCACCTTCGTTGCTTCGGTAGTAAATGTTTTGTCCATAACAATGGAAAAAGTAATTTGAGCAAATTTGATCCACGAAGTGACGAAGCTGTGTTTGTTGGTTATTCTAATCATAGTAAAGCTTTTAAAGTTTTTAACAAAAGAACGTTGTGCATAGAAGAAAGTGTTCATGTTGTATTTGATGAAGATAATGTGCCTGAGCAAGTTGAACAGAATGAAGAAGAAGACATGAATGATCCAGACTTTCGCCTTTCAAGGGAAGACGAGCCAGTTAATAATGAAGAAGTTATTGAAGGAATCAATGATGAACTTGATAAATCCGCAAATGACCTTGAAAAGAGAACTGAGACAATTGTTGATGATACGAATGTCTCTTCTCAAAACAAGGAAAATGAAACTGAAGTTATAGCTGATGATGCTATAACTTTGAACCAGAACCAAGATGGTGTAACTGAAGTTGTACCAACTTCAGCTATAACCCCAGAGTCCAACTCAGGGGGAACCAATCTTGATTCTGAATCGTTTGAGGAAAATGAAAGTTCATCAGATGATGATGAGCCTAGGAACTCTAAGAAATGGAAATATAAGAGTTCTCATCTTATGGATAGTATCCTGGAAAGTTTGACTAAAGAAGTTCAAACAAGGCGAACATTAAATAACTTTTGTTCATTCTATTCTTTTCTGTCTACCATAGAGCCTACCAACATCAAAGAAGCTCTTGCAGAATCCAACTGGATTGTAGCAATGAAAGAGGAGCTTCAACAGTTCGAACGTAATAAAGTATGGCACCTTATGCCACGACCTCCTAATTGAACTGTGATTGGTACTCGATGGGTATTCAGAAATAAATTGGATGATTCAGAAGTTATAGTTCGTAACAAGGCTCGATTGGTCGTTCAAGGTTATAATCAACAAGAAGGGATTGATTATGACAAGACATTCGCTCCAGTAGCAAGACTTGAAGCTATTCGCTTGCTCATCGCCTTCGCAGCTCACAAAGGAATGAAATTATTCCAAATGGACGTTAAGACTGCATTTCTTAACGGTTATTTGGAAGAAGAGGTTTTTGTTGAACAACCTCCCGGATTTTTGAATAACAAATTTCAAAACCATGTTTTTAAACTCGATAAAGCTTTATATGGTTTGAAACAAGCGACTAGGCCTTGGTACGACAGATTATCTAAATTTTTATTACAAAACAAATTTTAAAAGAGGATCTGTCGACAAAACCCTATTTTTAAAATCCGAGGTTTCTGATTTACTTGTTACTCAAATTTATGTAGACGATATCATTTTTGGTTCTACCAACAATAAATTATGCAAGTATTTTTCAGATCTTATGACCTCAGAATTTGAAATGAGCATGATGGGAGAATTGAAATTCTTCCTCCGATTACAAATTCAACAAACTAAGGAAGGGATAAAAATTCACCAACAAAAATATGTCAAGGAGCTAATCAGAAAATTTGGTATGGAGAACGCTCATCCAATGGACACACCTATGGTAACTGATAAAAAGTTGACCTTGGACGAAAATGGTAAGTCCGTAGATGAGACTACATATCGAGGTATGATTGGTTCTTTATTATATTTAACTGCAAGTAGACCTGACATTATGTTCAGCGTATGTGTCTGTGCTAGATTTCAATCTTGTCCTAAGGAGTCACATATGATTGCAGTTAAACGTATCTTGCGATATTTAATTGGTACATCTAATTTATATTTGTGGTATCCACTTGAGTGTAATTTCGATCTAGTAGGATATTCAGATGCAGATTATGCAGGATGTTCCCTAGATAGAAAAAGTACCTCTGGATTTGCTACGTTTGTTGGACCTTGCATAATTACTTGGGGCTCAAAGAAGCAAAATTCCGTTGCGTTGTCTACTGCAGAAGCCGAATATATCGCTGCAGGACTGGTATGTTCTCAACTACTTTGGTTAAAGCAACAACTATGTGATTATGGTGTTAATGTTGGTTGTATGCCTGTTTTCTGTGATAATACGAGTGCTATTGTTATTTCTAAGAACCCAGCTCAGAATTCTCGTACTAAGCATATAGACATTAGACATCATTTTTTGCGTGACCATGTAGAAAAGGGCAACATGAAACTCGAATTTTGTAGTACTGAAAATCAATGGGCTGACATTTTAACAAAGGCGTTAGCGAGAAGACGTTTTGAGATTTTGCGGTTGGAAATTGGTTTAATCGGTAGCAATTAAATTCGTCATATTTATTTTGTGAACCTGCGTGACTGGTTAGAATAAGACGAGATTGTATGACTGTGTCCGCATATTTCATTGCTAGTATATTTGTGTTTAATATAATATATTTTACGTGAGTATCTTGCATATTAAGTGTTTTATGTAAATTGAATTATGAACCACATAATTGCCAAAAATCTATCTTATTCACTTTCCAAATTGAACCAAAATTCTACCCTAGTACTATAGTTGGCCGAAAATTCTCAACAAAATCACCTTACCATATCTTTTTATTTACCAAATTCTATCCTAGCCATATCTCCACAATTAATTACCTAAGATTCTCTTTCCTACCAAAATTCAAAAAAAAAAAAAAAAAAAAGGAAAAGGAGACTACCTAGAGCCGGCACACCCCATGTGCCAAGTACAAAAGTACTCTTCCCAATTTTTACAACTCATAACTACCCATCACTTTCACCACATCAACACTTCATCAATTATTTTTTAACTCTTTCTCTCCTCTTTTTCCTTCCTCACGGCACCCTTCAACCAAACAACAATAAACATTACCCAAAACCTTCAACCTTCAACCTTCATCCATGGCTTCCACTAGATCAAAAATCTCCAAAAACCCAAACCCCAAAACTCCTAAGCCTAGCATGCCCACAAACACTTCTCCTATTCCCACACAAAAATCACCTACCTTGAACCAAACCGGGTCCGGTCTGGGTCTTGAGGGTACAAAAAGAAGAAGGTTAAATAAGGGCAAAGCTAGAAAACTAGAAGAAGCTTCTACGAAAACTGTCGACACGGTTCCCGAGGCAATTACACGGGTCACTTTCCGTCATTTTTCGCCTCAAGAAACTTCTTCCGAGCTTGACAAACTCCGTCTCACAAAAGATGAAAGAAAACTTGTGAACCGAGTTGCTCAGTACGGTATACACGGGGGTCGTCATTATCCGAAAGCTTGGTGTGACAAATATGCGGCTTTAGGATTCTTTACCGACTTTCTAAATTTTCAAGAATGGGAAACCGTGACATAGTTTTCGGGTCCAGTCTATCCGATTGAGGTAATCCAGTTTTTCGCTTCTGTTTCGTTAACTGATGGGGTGTTGAATGCCGTTATTAATGGCCGTTCAGTTTCGATTTCCGTGACGGACTTTTGTACTCTGTTTTCGGTTCCTGATGATGGAATCAAAATCAATCCGAGTACGTCATGGGATGAGCTGACGGACACGGCCAAGCTAGAGATTAAGAAATATTTTGTTGTTGGAGCTACTTTGTCGGGTTGTGTTTTGGCGGGGAGTGTGTCCCCAAAGTTGAAATTTCTGTTAAATTTTTTATGGAACACCGTAATTCCGCGTCGGGGAGGACGGAACAAGATTGCATGTTATGAGATGTTGGTTGTGAAACATTGGTTAGAGGAAAACCGGGTTAATCTACCTTTTCTTGTATTTTCTCGTATCTCACAAACCGCTTTTTCCGTGACCGAGGACAAGATTTATTCAACTCTTGATTTGCCCTACGGGATGTGGGTGTCACGGCTCCTTGAGTCAAAAGGGGTCGTTGATGTGAATAGTTATGGTGTTACCGTCAAGGATGACATGTGTGACACGTTTTTAAAATTCATGAAGTTAGATACTTGTGGACCGGAGTTGATGTTTTTTACCAAAGAGGGCTCGGTCGGGTTGCAACCGGTTGGGGTTGATATTTCGGGAATCGAGTCTAGGTTGGACATGTTTATCGGAAGTGTGATGGAGCGCCTCGATGCGCAGGACAAGAAGATTGATGCGGTTTTGGACAAGATTGTTCAAACCGTGGCATTGGGTTCCACTAGCTCTACCCGTGACCAAGGTGGGTCGGGTGTGAGTCGTGAGGTGAGGGCGTGGATGATTGCCTCGCTAAATTGGAAAGGAACATTGTCGATTGTCGACAAGAAATATATAGGCAAAGGGATCGGATGACATATTTGGTGAGCCAAGGCGGTTCTTTGGTTAAAAGTGGTACGGAAATGCGTGAGGGGATGCGTACTATCTTTGATGCGACGGAGGCTCTTTCATTGAAAGTTCGGAACTTTGACGTTTGCCTCACCGCTCAAGCTACACATGTGTCCTCGTGCCTTGACCGTCTCTCCACTCTCGAGTACCGCACTCGGCCCGGTTATGTTGCACCCTAATATCACCCGCCTACCCAAATGCCTTGCTCTTCTTATCCTTGTTTGTTTATTTCTTGAACTACTTAACCAATTCGGCCCATTTTGGCTTGTTTAAACTTTGTTCTATTCGTCCCACTTGGCACCTAACAATATATTTTGTGGTTTGTAGTTCTTAATTAACATTTGCACTTGATTTTGCTTGGTATATATCGTTTTATATTGCGTATTTTGCATATCTATTTCTTGCCTTGACATGTGTTATTCTAGTCGTTTCATGTCTTTGTTCTTGTCTTTTCAATGATGCCAAGAGGGGGAAGAAATGATATGATTTGAGTCTTTGCTTAAGCTTGCTCCTTGTCAAGACTCGTTATCTCTTAAAGTCTCTCAAGCTATAACTTTGGCTAAGTTGTTATGTTCTTGCGATCAAAGTTGCTATAACTTTGGAGTGCTTTGTTGAGGGGGAACCATACTTAGTCACCTTGTTAAGAGGAAATCATAAGAGACTTGTCATCATCAAAAAGGGGGAATTTGTTGGACCAATTTCATAGTTTTGATAATGACATGTGTTTACGTAATAATATGTTTTACTCGATATATCATATGCGTGTAATTGTGTGCTTTAGTCTTATTATAGTTAGCAACAATTATGAGAAGAAAGATCAAAGTTAGGCATAACTTTGATAAAGTCTGTGAGACAAAGTTATAACAACTTCAAGAATTACTTTGGAAGTGAACATGAAAGTTATAGCTAACCAGGCATAACTTTAAAGAAAATCGCTTCAAGCAAGATCTACATAAAACTACACAAGACTCGAGATGGAGGGTCTTTGTGATCAAGATGAAGAGATGATCCGTATACTGAAGATCTTTGTGAAGATTAGATAGTATAGGTCGTCATTCGGTAACTATTCCATTCGAGAGAGTTTATGTTCAAAAGTTATAGCTTTAGTCTATGACTTTGGATGATAAAATATTGATGCATGATTTTGGAAATAAAATGTTTTGAAATGTTTTCAAAAGTGAAAAAGTATTTTTATATTTATCAAAAGTTTTATTAGAGAATATATTTATGAGATTCTATTGGTTAGTAATACAACTTATGGGTTGTCATGCTACCTAGGGTTTCTAATATATTCTATCTCAATTTGTTGCTAACCTAATTAGCCCATCTAGTGTTTGAGCCACCTAGGGTTTCGTGAAACCTAGTGTTTGTGCCACCTAGGGATGTGTGCCTTATAGGGTTTCGTGAGCTAGGGATTTCGGCCTCCATAGGTTGTTTTCCTAGTTTACCTAATCTAGGATTCTACTATATCTTTACAACAATATTTTGAGATATTAAAGATAAATATATTTCTATAAGATAAACCAAATAATATTTTGAGATAAAAATATTTCTAAAAGATAAGCAAATATTATTTTATGATATTAAAGATAAATATCTTTCTTAAATATTAAGCTAGGGTTTTAGATCTACTATACTTCTATTACTATATATACTCCTTTACATATTATTTTGAAACACACGACTACACACGACTATACACGAAATACACAAGCAATGTCACGGCACATCTATTTACTTGTATTGATTTTCCAAAATCGTTTTAAAGCAAACCTTTGAGCAAAATATTTATTATTTTTAGAGTTTGTTTTTCAAAAGAGTCGTGCATCAATTATTATCAATCGCTTGAGTGAAATACGTTATTGGATAATAGTACATCATTATAAGCTTACAATTCTTTAACGGGAATCTGTGTGAGTTATATTGTACTTTCTTATTAGCGTAAGATAGTATAGAGTATTTAGCGATACTCACCTTGAGTTATAATAATAGTGTTGATTATACGAGTGGGTTGATAATTTTTGTAATCCGTAGAAAGGTACTAAGAATTATTAATTGAGAATAGTGGACGTAGGTTTCAACGTGTGAAACTGAACCACTTCAAAAATCCGTGTGCCTCTCTCTACTCTCTTTACTTTTCGTTATTTCGTTACTTTCGCTTACTTTGATTAATTAATTAGTTGATTTTAATTCATAAGATCAAATAATTAATTACATATCATATAAATCGAAAAAGTGGGGATAGTTTTTAATACTCAATTCACCCCCCCCCCTCTTTCGTATTCGATCAATAGACTCTACAGGTATGATGTTGTATCGGATGGTGTCGGTATTTGAGGGTACCCTTTATATGTGGTGGTGGTTGTGCTCGCGTGACTGCGTGGTTCTCTTGTTGGAATGAGGGTGTGAACTTCGGTGACGAAGTTCATTTTTAAGGAGGGAATAACTTAATAATCTATATTAGTTTTGTAAGACTATGCTTCCTTATTGGTCTTATTTTTTTGAATTTTTTTTATGGGAACTTGGTCTTAGTTTTGTTCCGAGTTGATATGTTATTGGTCGATCCTTGCGTTATTGTCCGTGTTGTATTGTTGTTGGAGTTGTATTTTTAGCATATGTGTTGTTGTGACATATGTTTAGCATATGTTGTTTGGTGTCTTGTGTTGTTGTTTGGTGTCTTGTGTTGATAGTTGTGACATATGTTTAGCATATGTTGTTTGGTGTCTTGTGTTGATTGTTTGGTGTAGTTGTGTGGACGGGTATGAGTTGTGAACTTCGAGGACGAAGACTGTAATACTCCGTATTTTTGTTTATAGGAAGCTCAGCCGATTAGGGCTTACTCGATTGAGTACATTGAGTACTTGGCCGAGTGGAGGCCACTCGACCGAGTAGTTTTGGCTGATATTTAGTTCAGTATTCTGAACTCGGGTACTCGACCGAGTGACATCGGCACTCGACCAAGTAAGTCGTACTCGACCGAGTACGACGGAAATCGTGGATTAGTCGCACGGATGATTAAAGGTTATTAAGAGGAGTTGGGTTTCATTAAATCAGTTAAGTTCTTTAAACACAAAACCTTAATCTTAAATTCTCTCAAATTCCTCAACAAAACACTTCATCATCTCGTGTCGGATCTGCTCTTTTGCTACTTCGTTTGATTCTTTGGTAAATTCTCGTGATTCTGATTTGATTTTATTGCTTTGTAACCCTAATTGAATTGGGGGAAAGGGGATTGTGATGTTGATTGCATGATTATGTTTGTATAGGAGGGGACTTCGTGGAAGAACGCTTTTGACATTGATTGTTTGCTTTGCTAATCGAAATTTGCTATAAGGTAGGGTTTCCTACTCAGTATTTGTTTATGCTAATTGATGGCATGAGATTTTTGATTCCTTATATGTGATAATTGATATGTGATTGATGTTGTTGGTCACTTTTGTGACGATGATAGAGATTGGGGAGTTGTTGTTGATGTTACTATGGTTACTATGGTTTGGTGATCCTGTTGGGAGACAGGTCACGCCCCGAGTTTGCCCCCGTGTTTATCCCGCCACGTGGGGGATGTGTACATTAATGATCCAGGTTTATCTTGTTGTGGCGAGATGGAAGTTTGACGCATGTGGTTGCGGTCCAGGGTCAATAGGTGGTTTTGTAGAGCGGGCTGGTAACCTGAGTGCGGTGGCCCTCCGATTTCTCTTTCCCTTGTGCTTAACTTGTACATTGGTTGGTATATGCGAATACTGTCCCCGTATTGTTTTACAAAACTGTTGTGATCCATTGGGGAATGGTGAGCAGGTGATCACATGTAATCTATAGCGCTGCGTTGGGATGAGGATGAGATCACCTTGTCGTGTCTTAGCTTCCGCTTATCAGTCTTGGAGTCTTGAACATTGTTTAATTATTTAATAGTATATTATCACTTGTGGTGTTTGGATTATTGGTTAGATGGTATTTCATCTGTTTTGAGTTCATGTATTTGACATTTAAACATTAATTATTAAAGTATTGATTCCTTTATCGCTTGAATTGATATATACTACCTCGGGCAACCGAGATGGTAGCACTCCCATGTGCTAAGGGCGTCTTGTAAGGCACCTTGATGTATGGGGGTGTTACAGTATGCTACTCGACCGAGTGGGGGTATTACTCGGGCGCGTAATAGTCGTAACCGCCAGTTTGTTATTTTATTCTCCGCGTGGGTCCTATCCAGTATAAAATGAATTTCTCTCTCTTGTTTCCTCATAATTCTTCATTAGTACTTTAAACTCTCGTCAAAACTCTAATATATCTCTAATTAATTCCTAATTGCTCTCTAATTACTTCTGAATCTCTCTTTGGAATTGTTGAAATAATCTTCATCTTGAATCTTGTGATTTAATCTTAATCATCTTTTAAGTATAATCTTAAGTAAATAGTACGTAATTAGTGAATAGATTGATAATTAAGATAAGATTAATGTTACTAGATCATTATACATTGTTTTGATTGAGTTATTATGATTATCTTGAGATTAGGTTATAATGAAAGAGTAGAATTTGAGGAAAATGAGATTAGATGATGGAATTGGTGTTCTTTGACCTTAAAATTGGGGAAATGTTGTAGATTGTAGTTTATAGATTATAAGTATGAGATTTGAGTTATTGAGACATGGATTGTGATTATTGATCTTGTTGATGTTAGAATTAGGGAAAATAATCATAGATTGGGATAGTTAGTCTTATTTCATAAGACTTGGTAGAATCTAGTAGTAATTGTTAGTATTATTATTATGATATTGTAGGTGGCGATTTCGTAGAAGAGGAATTCTAGCCTTTCTTGTGCTTTGCTTATTGTGTTGGTTTAGGTTAATCCTACTCGGTTTATGTGTATGTGATTGATTGATGTGGATTATGATATGATTGTGACATGTTGATTAGAGTTTGGATGATTGATTATAATTGTGATATGTATTGGTGATTGGAGTGGTTGTTTATATGGAGCGTTTTGGGAACCGGCTACATATACTTTATGGGTCGCTCTTCATGGTCCCACCGTGGAAGAGACAGTGCACGTGGTTATGACCTGAGTCTGGGGTGATCTGTTGCGGTAAGGCCCTTGGTGTGTACGGTGTGCCTTGGAAACATCAATGTGCTAATTGATGGCACATCGATTGGTGGAAGGTGTGCTTCTTGATGGCACCAGATTTGTGTGATGATGATATTGTGATTCCTTTATATTGATTTTGTACATGTAAACTGACAAGTGTATTGTTTTAATTACCGTGACCCATACGACATTTCCTGCGTATGGCGAGTAGGTGTTTAGCAGATATGAGTATGATGATATGTGTTGATGAAGTGTGTGCTCGGGCTTGGGAGCAATCATGGAGTCGCAGTGGTGTCTTGGACGGTTAGACTTCGTTTTGTAGACTTGAGTTTGGTTTTTGGAATAATGTTGTATTTTTTGTTGGACCTTTGGATTTGAGACTTGTATTCTCATTGACTTTCGCTTTACTTTGATATGAAAAAAAATATTAAGTTGGTGTTACAGTAGCGTCCGCCTATGCTTTTAATGCAGGTAGAAGAGTTCTTGATGAAAAGAGATTAAGTTTGGATCCAAAAACTGTCAAAATGTGCGTGTGCAAAAAATATTGGGATCAAGCGGAAAAAAGACGTCAAAGAGCTAAAGATGATGAAGAAGAAAGTGATACAAATGATTTATTGACAACAACCGATGCTTCACCCGTCGCCAAAACTCCCAAAGAAGATGATGAATATTGATTACCGCCCATCCAACCGGACACCATAAAGGTAAGTAATCAAGTAAAGAACTGCATGAGCTTTTATTATTTCGTGATACGTAGACATCCTAATTAACGTAATTTGAAAAACGAAATCAATTAAACATAAATATTTGATATCGCTATATTACATTAATTTCGATCAAGCCTTTCGTATATATTTTTTACCCTATTATATTAATCACTAAATAAATTATAACAAAAAAACAACTAATACCGCTACACTTTACGTCTTTACAATAATAATTAACTTCTAAGAAACAAAAAACAACTTCCCACGCCTGCGCAGCCCACCAGCCCACCCACGTACCTTGGCCGTTTAGGGGCACGGGCTCCCCTCCCTCCAACCCAGCCCGTGCTGGCCCGACCGACTGTCAAGGTCTAGCTGAGGGTTACCCCAAAAGAAAACCTTTTTTTGGGCTTTCTACATAGTACCCCTGTGTTTTTGCGATTTTTTCTACATGTTACCCCTTCACTTTTCGAAACTTACGTAGTACCCCTAACTTTTATCATAAACTATCGCCGTAACTTTAAATTTCTATTCCGTCAATATGTTCCGTTAATTGGTGACATGGTTGCTTAATAAACCTTTCTATTGACTTACTCACATAATTAGCCTATAACAACATTAGATTATAACTAACTTATTAACATTATACCCACGCCGTCTCACATCAAACATAATAATCCCACTCTAACCATACTCCATCGTCAGTCCGCCCCACTTCCATTTTCTCTTCCATCCAATATCCACCTTTTTACGTTCCTTCTACCTAAAAGCCCCACTTTTATGCACTATAATTACTACGTTGTGTAAATCTAAGTGACTCATAACTAAAGGAGCAATGGTGGCATGTGGTAGTAGTGGCGCAAATTTTGTGCTAATGAGTGTATTTGGGTTGAGAAGGTGGCATCGTGTGCATTTGTATGAGGCGGTTAGTGGCAAGAACATAAATCAATAGAATGATTATCGGCAAAAAGGTGATGGTGAAAATGGAAATCAAAAGAATGGTTATAGGCAAGGGTGGTGGTACGACAAGGGTGAGGCAAAAAGTTAGTGGTTTAATGGTGACAAAGAGGGTTTAATGGCAGTTGATGCATTACTTAACGGAAAAACTACAAAAATATTGACGGAAAAAAATTTATGGGTATATAGATAGCTGCTGAATAATGTTATGGGTACCATATATGTTTCGGGAATTAAAAGGGAATCACTTAAAATGTACAAAAAGACAGGGTAGTATGTAAAAAATCCACTCTTAACTTATTTATAAAGAAGACCCAATAGTGGGTTTGTCACCCCTACTGTTGGCTATCCTTTCCTTTAACATCTTCGTCGTACCAAAAAAACAAAGAAACAATTTTAAAACCCCAAAATTGGAAGAACAAAATAGGCCTGAAAGTCGCGAAATTAAGACCATTTTCCTCCTCAAGTCCTCCTCCATAAGAGATCACAAATCTGGTAGCGAATTCCTCGATTTCTTCCGGATTTTTATCACTTAATTAAAATGGCTTCCGAAACTTACACTGATAAAACCGCCATTTTTAGGAAGCTCAAATCCAAATCCGAGAACAAGGTTCGTCCTCTATTTTATTCCTTTCATACGTCAATTTTCCTAATTTTGTTCCTTCGACTTAATTTACGGTGAATTACGCATGTTCATCTTTAGATCGGGTTTTATTTCATATAAGTAGTATAATATTGATTAACAGTGTATAATTGTATGATTAAATGAAGTGTATGATTATTGTATTTGGCAGATTTGTTTTGATTGTAATGCGAGGAACCCTACATGGGCGTCGGTGCCGTTTGGGATCTTTCTTTGTATTGATTGTTCTGCTGCTCACCGTAATCTTGGTGTTCACATCAGTTTCGTCAGGTATTCGCATGGATGATTTGCATAGATTTCGGCGTAATTTGGAGACTTTATTTCGGTAGCTTAAGAGTTTAGTTCATGAAAATTGTGCTTTGTTGATGTTTCGGATTGTCGAGTGTATAGTCAGTGTTGAGATTGGGCATTTTCGTAGTGTAGAGTAGATTATGATTGCAGTTTTATTCCTGAGCTGAACAAAAAATCAGATTTGTTTGCGATTGATTATTACTGAGGAGATGTTGTCTTATATATTAGAGGGAAGTGTTTGATGTGATTTGGCGGAATATTGTAGGTTATTTAATTTGTGATCTAAGGTTCGGGGTAGAGAACGCTTAGGCTATGTGACGTGAGATTATCGTTGACATTGTGAGGTAAAACAAGTTGTGAATTTCAAATTTCAATGTTTACTCTCCATGAGATTTGGCTTTTGTTTACTACTAGGACGGCAGACTAGAGATACGTGGGTCCGAGGATTCATTTTGAATTGCCTTGGTAAGTTTACAGAATGGTTGAGTGTGTAATTCATAGTGATTAGCTGGTAACCAAGTATGTTGTCATAGCTTGAAACTTGAAAGGACTACCTTGTGGCTTGTACAGCTGGGGGATGAAACTTTAGTTTAATATTGTTGATCATCACCTGATCTGTCGGATTTGATAGAATTTCGAGTACCAAAGGGAATTTCTAGACTAGTTTGCCCTCACACTTGCAACATCCAGCCATCTTCTCATCCGCCCACCGCCTCATCTAATATTTACCCTCCGCTCTAAAATCTAATCCTTCTTGCCAGACATCACCACTCACATCACCAAATTACACCCATCCAATCCCACTTACACCTCAACGGCTCAACCATCTCCTTTCCCCACTCACGAGACTCCACCGTTCCACTCGCCTAACACCCCAACCTACTCAACCTTACTCACGAATCCACTAGACTCCTCGAGCCACGTCGGAAACTGTGTTTGACACTTTGACCCACCGCGTAGATCTATACTTTTGTAAGCGCCTCCTCCAAGTTGGTGGTGGTTCTAGAGTTTTTCAATGCAGATGTGGTTTGTGCGAAGAGGGCCCATGGTGAGGTCAATGGTGTGACGGTTGCGTGGTCCGAGGGTTCAACGATGCATATGTGGGTTTTTCGGAAGGGGTTCCGTGTTGAGGGTCGATGGTGGCTAGTGAAGGGGTTCGATGATGTGATATTAGGATAAGATTTTGGGGGTGCGACTGGGCTAGGGCCGGTGGGTTGTGTAGGGCTCTATGTTGAGTTCCGATGGGTTGGGGTGTTTGTGGGCTGGAGCTTGGGGGTGCTCGTGGGTGGTTATGGGCTGGAGTGCAGTGGTTTTAGGGTTGGTCAAACCAGGTTATAGTGGGCGTAAGGTTGGGAAAATGGAGGGTCTGGTGCGTGGGTTGGGATGTGGTAAGTTGGGGTAAGAAAGTGAGGTGAGGTTGTAAGGGTTGGGTGGTGATTTGTTATCTAATTATTATCTTGAATAGGAGTGTGGAAGCTCTTCGTAAGTCCACCCAAAATGTAAATGTGGAACCTTCCAGAGAAAAAGAGTATAGTGGTGATGCCTGTGCGAACGCACGGGTAATTAATTTTGGAAGTTTATAATTACACTCCTACATAATATTGTATGGAAGAATTTAAATGATGAGAGATTAAAGTCATATTGTTTATTATCATGAACGTTTTTTGTTTTCACAAAGCAACTTTGGGGAGTTGATAAGATAACCTTTCCCCCTTCGAAAATCCCCTTCCCCATCCTTGAAAACCCTAGATCTAGGGACTAGGGTGCGGTGGGATGAGGTGGTGTGTGGTGGCGACTAACGAGGTAGGTGGTAGAGTGAGTTTGGCGAGACGAGGTAGTGCTTTAGGTAGGGTGGGGTGGTGGGTTGACAAGGATGGGCTGGTGGGTCGACGACTCGACGAGAGTGACATGGTGAGTCTGGCAGTGATGAGTGGTGGGTGTAGCGTTGTGGGTTCCGCATGCTGGGTTGGGGACGGCTCGGTGGGTTTCATAGTGGTTTCAGGTTGTGGTGGCTGGTGGCTATCGGGGTGGGGGGTTGGTGATTGGGTGAGAGGAATGTGAGACATAGGGATGGGTGGGTCTCTAATGGAAAGCTCTCTCAGTCTTCTATTTATTTAATTCGGTGGTATGATATTTTGTACTGCCTCCAATTCTCCATTCAAAACTAAACACATCGTTTCACTTTTTGACACTATTCATAAATGAAGGAAATCTTCGAAGTTCTATGTGGGATCTTTTTTTATTTGCCTTTATAAACATTAAAATTATCAAATTTTTATATATTTTATAATGTATATTTCAAGATATTTACGTTACAATTTGTGCATTGGCAAACATGTGGAAGAGAAATGGCGTGTTTGGAATTGAATGGAGGGAGTAATCGTTAAAGCAATTTTTGTTGGATTATTAGGGAGAATTATGCTTAAATTATAAAGCACGTAATGTTCTTCTTTTATTATTCTTCCTTCTATTTTTATTTGGTGTTAAATGTTGATTATAAACTGTTCTTAAAGGTCTACAAACTTGGATTCATGGTCACCAGATCAGTTGAGAACAATGTACTTTGGAGGAAATAATCGTGCACATAACTTCTTTAAACAGCATGGGTGGACTGATGGAGGAAAGATTGAAGCTAAATATACATCAAGAGCTGCTGAGTTGTACAAGCAGATCCTTGCCAAAGAAGTTGCCAAAAGTTCTGCGGAAGATTCTGGTTTGCCCTCTTCACCAGTGGCAGCACAGTCAGCACAGGTCTCTAATGGATTTTCTGATGCTGGCAACACCGAAATCTTAAAAGAGAGCTCATCACCAAGGAAAGAAATAACTGAGTTACCTACGTCACCTAAAGCCCCTGCTTCGCCAAGAGCTTACGCTGCTATGACTTCTACTATTAAAAAGCCTTTTGGAGCAAAGAAAACTGGAAAGAGTGGAGGACTTGGTGCTAGAAAGCTGACAAAAAAGGTCAATGATTTATTGATTTAGCTCTTGTTGTAGCGTACTGTCTAAGTTTGTTTATGCAAGGGCTTTATTGACAAAAAGCGTTTAACTGCAGCCAACTGAAGGACTTTATGATCAGAAGCCTGAAGATCCCCCTGCACCTGTTGCCACCCCTAGCAGTAACCCAGTCCCAGTTGGCTCATCGTACCCTTCCCGTTTTGAGTATGTTGAAAATATTAACTCTGTGGATAAAAGTTCAGGAGGTCCGCAAATAATCGGTCATGTTGCCCCACCAAAGTCATCAAGCTTCTTTGCTGACTTTGGTATGGACAGTGGTTTCCAGAAAAAAGGAAGCTCAAATTCTTCAAAAGTCCAGGTACTATATGCTGGCCGAGTTTTTTCTTTTACATATATATTTTTTAATATGTTTTTGGTTATGAATACATTTGCAATCTCAATGCTTGGAGTTGGCGATAAATTTGATTTGTGATTTGCCAGCGGACAAAATTATTCAAGTATCAATTAACACTCAGAAATCATTGTGGTTTTCAACTGCGATTAACAGGAATCTGTGCCTGGGAATATTGGGGTTTAAGTTTACCATGATATGCAAATGCTGTTCTCCTCTAAGAATATTCCAAAATTCCCTTGCCCCTCCCTCACTAGTCACTACAAAGTACAAACATTTTTACTGCAATTACAATTGCTAACCATATAGAATATTCTATGATTGCTGATTTGCTGTCAATTGAAAACTTAAAGACTTCTAATTTCTTGTGAGAATATTTCGAGTTCTATCATAACAATTACAAACTTTCAACTATTTGACAACTTGAAAGGATGCAAATACTTGTCTCTAAATCCTGTAACAAAGTCTCCAATATGCACAAGTTTACTTGATTCTAACTTTCTACGGGCTCTCCCAAAGCAAGTTCACAAAATTTTCTTATATCCTAGAATGCAGAAGCAAAATAACAGTGGGAGATTTTTAATGGTATCTTCATTTTGAGGTTTAATGAGTTATTTAGATTATTTTGTGGAGGGTGAGAGAGAAATTTTTAGAAGTGAAGTATCTTCTTCATCGAAGTGAAAAAGAAACGTGTTCATTGGCTTAAGGCATTTTATGTTGGATGTCTGGAAGGGTAGATGCCATATGACTCGGAAGTCTGAGCCTTTACTTCTAAGCAACACTAAGCTTCATTAATCATTTGAATCTTCTAAGTAGCAAACAAATATTCGTTCCATTCAATTGGGTTCACTATAATTTTCTGTTTAGGCCAGTCCAACAAATTTACAACATCTCCACTTTTAGGTCAATATTGCTTATAAACCCAAAAATACCCTCTCAAAAGTATGCCGGTTCCACTTGTCTTCAATTCCTTTTGACCTCTTCATCCACTTGTACAGCCTTCCCACTTTTTACTTACTCAAACTTGTGCCATTTAAATATGTAGTGAATCCAAATAAATAGCGGCAGTTTTACATTGTAAGTTATTCTCTTTGCTCAGCCCAATTCACTACATGTCTGAAAACTTGCGAGGGGGATTCTGAATTATGTAGTACATTGACTTAAATGGCGGAAGTAGTTTATTTGACATGCCAAATTGAATTTCGGAGTTGGGGACTTTTGTAAGACTGTTTGCGCTTCTGTATGCCACTGATGTTTCATAAATATCCAGTACCCACTACACTTCTTGGCTTGTGTAATTTGTCAGTTTTCTGCTGGGTAGATTACTTTTTTTAGTAATACAGGTACAAGGGTTTGAACCTTTATTTCATGAACATCCACTAGTCAATCATTGAGCCAAGCAGGGCCAAGTTGCCTTTTGGCTCAAGTCATTTGCCAGGTTTAATTCATGAACTTTTCATTATCCGTTGTTCCTTTGATACCATAATACCATGATAAAACTATGACATTCTTATAATTCTTTGTGATTTGCTTATATCTTGTGGTTTTGAAACCTGTTAAGTATAGTCGAAGTATATACTCAATTGTACTATTAGGGAAAATCTTTTGTATAATTTACAGGTTGAGGAAACTGATGAGGCGAGGAAAAAGTTCTCAAATGCAAAATCCATTTCATCTTCCCAGTTCTTTGGAGATCAGAGTAGATCTGGTGATACGGATGCACGAGCATCATTGCAAAAGTTTTCTGTGAGTAACTGTTTTATTTATTTATATATATTTTGTTTGTAAATTGCTTCTTAATTACTGTTTGATATGTGAATGCATGGTTTTCTTTTTATCTTTGACCTACTGTGATCCAGCGGTAAATTGGTTATGGACTTCTGGGTGACTAGATGACTAGTTTCTGCTTAATTATCAACGTCATGGTCCTTACTGTGGGACCAACGATCTGTGGCTCTCTTGTTTACCTGTTCTAGAAGGGTTGAACACAGCTATAGTTCTAAGTAATGGACTACTGTACTTGTCACTGGTGTGTTCCTGGTTAAGTGCCTTTAAATTGCATGAGTCTAAACTTTGAACTAGCTGTCATGTACCTGTGGAACATTGTTTATGTTCTGTATTGTGTACCATAAAGGAGCCATATTGGAAATTAAGAAATATAGCCTACAATTGAGATTAGTATATGTTTGAAGATCATATTATCCAGAAGGAATGCCCCTGTTTTATTTAAATTTTAGCATAGTAGGCATGGGTTTGGACAGTTGCACAGAGTTTTGATACGATCCTTCGTTATCCTTTATTCGACCAACCTTTTATTTTACCTCCCCATATTATATTTCAGAAGCTCGTCTCGTACTTATTACTTCTCAGTGAAATTTCTCCGATCACATGTTATGCGCGGTTTTTTCTCAAGTTTTAGTTGACAATGATAAATGTAATGGCTACCCCATTGACCCTCTTGACACTTTTTTTTAACCAAAAGTACTTATTCTTCATTGCTGTTGTCCTTGGAGACTGCTGCAACCTGATAGCCACTGTTCCCCCAAGAACAAAACAACAAAATTATTGTCCTACTGTCTCCATATTTTGCATAACTTGCATTCTTTTCTGTCTTCTTCTGTGTTATTTACAATTCCAGGAGTTAGTGATTATGTGTGCCAGTGCTCAGCTTTTAGAATTAGTTTGGTGTGTGGTCCGTGTTGGAATCCCAGTTTCTTATGATTTCAATGTTTGTTAATGTCCCCTTTAAGGCAAATGCCAACTAGTTTAGCTAGTAAAGTCTCTCATTATGATACTCATGATTAGGGCCAAAGCGTTTCAACATCAAAACGGCTTTTCTGACTTCTTTTTACACCAAAATAATAATAAATCGCGCTCTACCTTTATCAGCTTGTCTAGCCTGTTCATCAATCATATTAGCTCACCGAGTATACTGTAAAATTGTCGCAAGAATAATTTACTGTGTCGTTTTCTCACGTTATATGCCAGGGGTCGAACGCCATCTCTAGTGCTGATCTATTTGGACATGATGATAGCGATGCTCTTGATATTTCTGCCAGTGACCTCATTAACCGCTTATCATTCCAGGTAACAAGTAATTGTGTAGATAATCTTTGTAATTTCTTCAAAATATCGCCACGATATTCAGTTAGTTACTTAAGACAAATGTATTCGTCTTAACATTAAAACGGGTCAAGTATCATCCTACTTGTGCATGTAAGACAAATTCATTGCTTTTGCCTATGCATTTTGCTTGTATCTAATCATACTAAACTTGACCCGTCTTAAGTTTAAGACGGATATTCCCGTCATAAATAAGAATTTGTGATGTTGCCAAGTGAGGGTTGTCCTTAACCCTCCATTTTAAACCTTAAAGACTGCCATAATTCCAGGAGTATTGATATTCAAAATGAAGAATACTTAATTGAACTATGCAATAATTTTACACATAACAGGCACAACAAGATATATCTTCCTTGAAGAATATTGCTGGAGATGCTGGAAAGAAGCTCGGTACCCTGGCATCATCTCTGATAACCGATTTTCAGGACCGAATTCTTTAAAGCTGTCTTAGAAGCATTTGAATGTGGCATCTGAATTTATGTAGCGTTATGTAAAATATACCCTTTATTTTGGTCAATCGTACGATTTGACTTTTTTTCAACTTCACTAAAAAATCAAAGAGGCCTATTTACGTTGGTCCGTGGAGGAAGATATTTGGAATATACACTTTGTGTAGCAGCAGATTTATTGCAACGTAATTTTTTATTTAATGGAGTAGTTGGTGTGATTTTTGCCGTCATCAGGTTTATTATTTCAGTCCTTGAACGAAGCCACACGCCCACACGTATAGTCATAGTGTCATACACTCGTACTACTTAGGGGTGAGCAAAACCGTATATCCGATACGGTTTTCAAAACCGTATCGGATATCCGGTTTTAAAAATCTCTATTTTGAGTATCCTTATCCGATACGGATTTTCCGTATATCCGGAAACCGTATATCCGGTTTTTCCGTATATCCGAAAACCGTATATCCGGTATCCAGTTTTTCATTTAATAATGTAAAATTTTATGTCTTATTTTTAATTTTTTTTGTGATTTTATGATTTTTCTTAATAAGTTAAAAGAGTATCACATATTATAAGAATAAATAACTTAAAAATGTATAAAAGTAATAATATTGAGTCACGGATATACTCGACGTATAGTGGTTTTATGATTTTATTTTTATATTTTACATTAAAAATAGGAACCGTATCGAAAACCGTATATCCGGTTTCAAATTTTGCCGATACGTATCCGATACGGTTTTTTATAAACCGTATCGTATATACGGAAATTTGTATCGGATATACGGAAATCCGTATAATTGAAACCGTATATCGTATCGGATACGTATAATAAAACCGTATCGTATATTTTTGCTCAGCCCTAGTACTACTGTATGTTTGTATACAAGTATACGTGCTACAATTGTTGCATCTTTGTTTTCCCTGGTTTCATACGCGACACTTTGAAATTGTTCCATTTTCGCTACCGTGTTCTCTTAACCTGTCACTAATTCAGAAATGTTTGGGTGTTTAACAAAAAGCCGGTTTCAGCTCCGGCTTTGTGCACTGTTTTTTTGCTTCTCTTATGAAGTACTCCCTCCATTTTTTAATGATGTTCCCATTTTAATATGGCTCAACAACCAAGGAGTTGTGGTTAGTGGCAAGTGGGCCGCATATTTAGCAAAAACCAATTTATTAAATATGTGGGGTTAGGCTTAACCTTTCCCACCAATATACATTGGATACTCCAAAAACAAAATAAAAAATTGAGGGAAAGTACACATCTCTTTTCCCAGGTTTTATTAGAAAAGGGGGAAATGAAATTTCCACCAAAAGTTTGAATTTCCCCCCAAATTACATTTATATCTGTACCATCACCATACAAATGGGTATTAGTGTTACACAACCATTACAACACTCCTTATTTAGCTTACAAAAAATTTACACTAACCAAAAAAAAAAAGATTACACTTCTATAGTTACATAATCAGTGTACTGAAATTACACAACCAAAAAGAAAGATTACACTTCTATAGTTTACATAATCAGTGTACTTAAATTACACAACCAAAAACAACTAAGAAATGAAAAAGCCAAATCTAACTGATGATGAGAGGCATAGAATTGTGTGCCTTTTGTTTGAGAGCTACAAAAACGGAAAGCCTGCACATGGGAAAGTGCAAGATAAGCATTCAACAAGATAATGCTAAGCCTCATATTAATGGAAAAGATAAGGAGTTCATTGAAGCAGCAACTTCAGATGGATTCTATATCAAGTTAACACAACAACCAGCAAATTCTCCTGATTTAAACATATTAGACTTAGGTTTCTTTAGGTCTATTCAGTCACTACAAGATGAATTTCCAGCAAGGACGGTTGAAGAGTTGGTGAAGAATGTACAAGACGCATATGACTCAGAAACAGTGGAAACATTAGACAATGTTTGGCTAAGTTTACAAGCTTGTATGGTGGATATAATGAAACTTAAAGGGCACAATAACTACCCATTACCACACTTAGCAAAAGTTGCACAAAGAAGGCAAGGAACACTTCCAAGAAATTTAGAGGTTGATGAAGAATTAGTAAGGGAATGCATACAGTTTTTAATCACATGTGGATTGATACAAGACTTAGAACAACTTATGTTAGATCTAGGTATCCAAACATCGAAAAACCAGAACTATATCATCAATTGACAGCAGGATACATACCATCACATTACAACACCAACAATATCATAAATCGACGTCAACAACAACAACAATATCATACTCGACATCAACAACAATTACAATATCATCAATATCATACTCGACATCAACAAAAATATCATAAATAAAAATATCATCAATCTACATCATAAATCGCCATCAAGAACAACAAGACTATCATCAATCAACATCAACAACAACAATATCATCAGATCGACATCAACAACAACAACATTATTATCAATCGACATCAATAATAACAATAACATCAACAACAAGAGCACTATCATCAGATCGACATCAAAAACACAATAAATGTACATATACAATAAATTAAAGATTAAGTTAAATAAATAAACCTCCCTTTCTCGCCTTATTTTCTTCGATTTCAAAGAATCGCATGACATACTGTTTGAACCTCTTCGAACTTGGTGATAACTCTTCCTTTCTCTAGATCCGTGTATTTTGGGCATCGAAGGAGCTTTTGGAGGAAGGAGTAACAGAAGGTGGAGTAGACATCACCAATGGTGAAGATAAGATTAGAAGTTTAAGGATTTAGAGAGGAAGAGAGAGGAAGAGTGATGAGGAAGAATGAAGAGAAGTAGAAAACGGCAGAAGAAGATGGAGATTTAGGGTTTCCAAGGATTTATTCGATTTAGAGAGAGACGGTGTATTGGATAAGAAGAATATGGTTGAGAAATTATGAGGGAGATGAGGGAGTAATTGGTGGGAAATAAATGAGGGAGTTGTTAAATATGGAGGGAGTCATTAGGGTAATTAGATGAGTTAAATTATAAATAAGTGGGGTTAGGTGGGGTAATTGGAGGGTAGAATGTGTAAATACAAACAAACCATTAGGATAGAATGGTCATTATATATAAACATAAGAGGAAATAAAGTAAGTGGGAACATTATAGTGGGTTGGCCCAAAATAGAATATGGGTACATTATAGGGAAATGGAGGGAGTATCTTATACTCCATTTTTTCTTATATAAAAAGAGAATAGGGGGTTGGGATATTTTGACACTGCTTTGCTCTTTGACTCTATCATTATTTACGGTCAATGCCATCTTGAAATTAATTTTTCCTCTTTTTTGATGTTCAATGACTTTCCAGTCTTCCACAGATTGCAACTTACTCATCCGTCTTTAGTTCTTTACCCAGAAAATTCTCAGGCGGTGGATTTACCGTCATTTATATATTTTTCATATAGTTCTACACACAGTGATGAATGCAACACAAATTTTTCCACAATTCAACACATTTTTGAGCCAAAAAATGAATTCTTGATATTTCAAATTAATTATTTACATTGCTTCCACATGTTTTTCGTCCAAATTCTTTGTTTGCTACCGATGACTTCCTATAATCCTGTCTTGCGACTCTTGATCGGCGCAAAAACAATTTTTATTGATGCGCCACTCTCTTCCTCACTCTCTAATTAGGTTGTTTTAAAAATTTACATGATTTGTTTTTTTTTTTTTTGCTTTCTTCATAACCATTTTTAGTATTAAATTATTATGTTTATTGCGTTATTCTATTACTTTTCGTACCACTTTTATTGAGACTGTAATACATCTCTTACTAAATTTGTTGAGAAATCGTCTCTCAAAAGTCCGTCTCCATTACCTAATCAAATTGATATCACGCATATGAACTCGATACGATATTTACGAAATTATATAGTTTGAATTGGGTCTGTGTGTTTTTATTTTTTTATAAAGTATTTTTTCAATACCGCATTCTGTTTATCTAAATAGCCACGGAAATATAACTGAAAACAACCCTTCCATAGACCATATATAGGTAGAAAACTAAAATTTAAAACCTATTTTAACTTACTATAATAAATCTTCTATAAAACAATTACTCAAATAGTTGTTTTCCACTGGAAATCATATTGTAAAGCACATATAGTTGAGTATTACATACATTTCAATAGGGCAATTTGATCGGGCATCTTGTGGATTCTTGCCTAAGGTATCCTTTAGTTAATCAAGGAATTGGATTGGCACCGGAAAATTCAATACATGTGAATTATCTTCTTTTTGACAAATCCACATGAATTTAGAAAAGTGGGTTGGTTGTGAATGTAGGAGTCGAATCCCACAGAAGGTCCCAATTACCTAGACGGGAGTAGATTTCCAATTCCCCAATTATGTAGCATTGGAAAATCTTATGAATATTAATTGACATTTTACCACATCAAAAATGAGCCAAACACTCTCACCTTTTTGTAATCATGAGATTTTACCACTCCCATGAAATTAAAGGCAATCAAACAACACTTAATAAAGTGTCGCTTTTGTATTCATAAATCAAGATAAGATGGTTAGATACTTCAGAAAGTCTTGTTTGTAACCTCACACAATCCCTTTCCCACTTGCTCTTACACTTTCAGCTTGTGAAATGTCACAAGCTTGTGATAAAAAATGTGTGTCACAAATGAGAATTTGCCTAGATACCTCAATCTTCTTATCACAAATTATCATTTTCATCATTTTAAATCATTTTTTACTTTTCACTTTTAAAAGGAATACTAAAGTTAAACTGAGTAGATTTTGGTTCAGCTAATTATGGATTTGCTACAGGTTATAGGTTGGTGTTTGCATGGAGTTTTGACGAGTGAGATATCGAGTGTTGTACATATAACGATTGGCCTTCACATTGTTGTTTATATCTATGATGCTCGGACACGACACTTTACCCCACTGCAACCGTGTCAGTACGACACGACATGGATACTGACACGGAATACGTGTCCAATCGGCAGCAAGAAAAAGAGACATGGTTAAAGAAAGGAAGTGTACCGTGACGCCATTGAAGAAGAGCACCTGGACGCCATTGAAGAAGGCGAGGAGATGGGATGACTAGTGTTTTTATATTTATGAGGGAGTGAGGGACGAGGGTGGATTTATTGGGAGTAGGAAATTAGAGTATTATTTTATTATCAGTCTTTTACTTAGGGTGTGTTTGGATAGAAGGATTTAGAGGGAAAAGAAGGGGAGGGAAAGGGAGGGATGCCAAATCCATCGTTTGGTTAGCAAAATAGAGTTAGAGAGATTTGGAAGGGAGAGAAAATAGATCCCTCCATTTCCCTCCCCCAAGCCAAATTATTTCCCCTCCAATATAGACAATATTTGAAGGGAAAATCACATACTTCATTTCCCCTTCCCTCCATTTCCCTCCCATTCTCTTCCCTCCTTTTCCCTCTCCTCTCTTTCCTTCCATTTATGTTATTCAAATACACTCTTAGGGCGGGGTCAATTATGGATTCTAGATTCAAAAGAAATTTAAATACCTTGGTAACTCAAAAGTTCTTGTCCTTTTGTTATCTTCTAGATTCTGGATGTCACTCAATGCCTCGGATAACGTTTCTTAAGTAGGTGGGGTGAGTTGTGTGAGTTTATTGATTTTTTTTTTCTATTGTCTTTATCTCTTTCACAGGTGTCAACTTCTATTTTAATCTACTCATAGTAAGCACCAAGCATCCATAATACTTTCCCACTAAGTACCTCAACAAACGACTATAAATAAACCGTTTTTCTCCCTCTAGGAGTCTAATCCCTTACAATTCCCCTTTTCTGAAAACCTTCTTCTAATTCCTTAGTCCCTTCATTTTCTCTCTTCTGACTGCATACTCAACCTCCTCAGATCTGATTTTTCTCTTTCTTTCAAGTTGATTACTTTGCCTAAATTTGCCTAATTTCTTAGTTAATCAAGTCAAGTGTCTCTTTGCATGCTCTTAATTGCCTTCTTGATGACACTTTTTAATTAAGGTTAATTTCCTCTTTTTCTTTGCTCTATATAATCATTTAGGAGTTTCTGGTGCTTGTTTTTTCAGCATACTCAAATTAAAATCCTTTAATTATGTCTTCTTCCTCTTGCCCCTTTCCTTGTAGGGCGGGATTTAGTACTAAACTTCTCCCTCACTTATGTCTAGATTTACTGGTCTAGATTTTAGTACGGTGTTGGTAGGAAATTTTCAAGTTCAGCGCTTCCTTGAGGTATCTAGGATTTATGATGTCATTTTGGAGCACTGGAAGTTAAATGGAACTGTTTCTGTACGGGTCAATGTCATCAACATGAGTCTCTAAATGGTCGCAACACAAGGTCAATGTCATCAACATGAGTCTCTAAATGGTCAATTGGAATGATACTAGGGGGACTTTCAAGAGAGAAAGTAGGACCATCATTTTCATCCAATAATTCAAAATCATTAGGGAGAAGAGACTCACATTGGGAGGGTGGAAGAGCGCACAATTAGTGATTGATCGCTCCATTTCTTCAAGCATTTGTTGGCAACGAACCAGACGCGCATGGCGTTCCTCTTCGCGTTGGGCTAGCATTTGTTGTATTTGTTGACAATAAGCAAGAATCGCATAACATTCCTCTTCGAAACCCGGCGAGGAAGGTTGTTGGCAAGCTACCGTTGACACTGGGAAGCCATGAAATTCAAGAAATTCCAAAGCTCCTCCCCTCTCTTGTAGTAAACACTACCACAACTCATGTAAAGAGCCAATTCTCGTGTCTCAAAATCCATGCTATCAAGTAGAACTTGACCCATATAATCCCAATTAATGACTTGTCCGAGGGACATGAGATGATCACCATAGTTATAAAACCGGTTAAGATAGTCATGAAAAGGCTCATCCTTGTGTTGTGGGCATCGGAATCCATAGTTATTCATTATATAAGGCCAAAATTAGATAGTTTCAATACCTGAAAAAGGAACTAAAATTACAAGGAAACCGTGAGAATGGTCCCAAGGAACAAGTTTTCCTCGAGACAATAGAAGACAAGATAAAATTCAACAACTAATAGCAAACAAAACCGTGTTCCCCGGCAACGGCGCCAAAATTTGATAGGCTATCGCACACCTAATCAAAGATAAATACCCTAGAAACAAATGAATGTAGTAATAGGGGTCGAACGCAAGGAGACGAGAGTAGCTAGCAAGTTGTTATGGAGTGAATTCTATCAAAGTCGGTTATCGATTGGTTTGGTTGGGTTTATGAAACAACAACAATAATAAAGGAAGAGTCTAGGGAGTTCGGGTCACACATGCAAATTATGTAAATGCTCAAGTCAAACTAGGAAATTGATAATAACGATAATTGTTTAGGCTAAAGACACCCACCTCTCGATATTAGTGTCAACCATAGATCGGGTCCTAAGGAACTCTCGCTATGGCTAGGTCGATCTACTAACACATGCTTAGTCTAATTCAATTCTGTGCCTCTCGACTTATAGAAAGAATTAACGAATTTAATCAAGGATTGTGATCAATAATCAAAGACTAACAATACAATGCAAGCATGTGATAGAAACAACTATTTGATATCATAACATCCCATTTCAACAATTGCAAATATTATTTATGCATGGCTTCCCTAATTTCCTAGACAAAGTAACTACTCTTGCATAATGATAACTAATCTAATGACAAATGATAAAGTAAATATGATAACTAACTAATAATGCAAATGACAAAGGAAATAACAAAATAATACAAGAAATAGAATTACCTCAACAAAGGAAATAAAACTTGGAATTGAAGAACACAATGGAACTAAATAACTTGAAAATGAATTTGTAATATAAATTGGAATACTTAAAGGAATTATTTGTAACAACTAATGAAAACTAAACTATTCTAAACCTAATCTATTGACTAATAATATTGTATAAAAGAGTGTTTTCTAGAGTGTAGAATGATGCACAAGATTATAAAAAAAGATATGAAAAAGGATGCCTCTAAGTGTCGAGGTCCCTCTCCTTTATATAGGGAGAGGGACTTGAAACGCATGCATTGACAGAGACCAAACCTCGATCGGGGAATGGAAACCCCGATCGGGCTTTCACTAACCCGGCTACAATTTCTTAATTGCTCAATTAAATGCTTGAGAATCCTATGCCATGCCTTTAAGCTCCTTAATTGTCCGGTTAATTGCATAGTCTTGGCATCCCATGAGCATCCAAAGGAGCATCCTATGTTGAGTTGTGGACTCCTTGCATTGGGTTTCATTTTTGGTTTCTCATTTGTTCATCAATCCATTTCACAAATCTTCATGCTTGGGCTTGTCATTCTCCATACTATCCTTCCATGGTCCATCTTGCTTTCATTAGCTTGGTGGACTTTGCTGCTTGTTAATGTGTTAGGAAAAAGTATCTAAATGCTTAGATTCTTACAAAATGTAACAAACACAAGCAATACACCTAGAACATGTAATTAGCTCACAAATATACTAAACAAAGTATAATAATCATGTAAAATCGAGCTAAATTAGGGAGTTAAACTATATATAAAATGGACTCATCATTATGTAATGCATATGGTGTTTTTGTATGGCGCCTCTTCAGTCGAGTATCGTGTACCCACTTGGAATCTCTTCTCTTCTCTTATTTCTGATACATCTACTTTGGTATTTATTGGCGACTTCAACCAAGTCGAATGCTACTCAGATAAACTGGGAGGTTCCTCGATCATTCGCGGTCGGGATGACTT
Source organism: Heliosperma pusillum (assembly GCA_022085475.1). Lineage (NCBI taxonomy): Eukaryota > Viridiplantae > Streptophyta > Magnoliopsida > Caryophyllales > Caryophyllaceae > Heliosperma > Heliosperma pusillum. The sequence continues at coordinate 48,190 of JAIUZE010002851.1, read as the reverse complement.
CACTGAATTGCGCTTATTGAATGGCCTGGTCGCTTATTGAATGGCCTGGTTGATATTCCCTTTTCAGGTTCTCCTTTCACTTGGATGAATAATAGAGAGGACATAGACCTTATTATGGAAGTCTTGACCGTGGATGTGCAAATCATGAATGGTTTCTTATGTTCCCATCTGCTAGCATCCTTCACTTACCCATTTTAATTTCGGATCATTTCCCAATTATTCTTAGTTTACTCCCTTCTCCCAAACCGAGAAAACGTCATTATAGGCTTGATAATTGATGCTTGGAAACCCATAAATTTATAGCATTGTAAGTCGGGTATGGGCTACTCCTTTTACAGGTTTGACTATGTTTGTCTTATCACGTAAGCTGTCTGCTATTCGTAAAGCCATCGTGACCTGGGTAATTCATCACCGTATCTCATATAGGATTGATTAGTCAAAATTTGAGGAAGATCTAGACAAATTTGGTATTGACATTGCTCATGCTTCTTCCGCGTCTTTATATCAGCATACCCGTATGGAAATACTGCATGTTTTAAAAATTCAGCATTCATATTGTCTTCAAAGAATAAAAATGAATCGTAATATCTTGGATGTACTTCCTTCCAAGTTCTTTTTTTCCCGAGTTAAAGCTCGTGCTTCCCGACAGCAAATTTCAACTCTTTGCTCCCGAAATGGAACTTGGTTGTACACCGCTGATGAAATTGTTTATCGAAAATCTCTTCCTACTTCCTTGACCTTCTCGGATCTCAGTCGGTTCCAAATCCTCCAGCTGATTCGGAAATTAAAAGTCTATTACAGCCTCTTTCTCTTCCCTCTTTGAGCTCTGAAGAGCGTGTTCTTCTAGCTTCCCTTTCTCCGGAGAGGAAATTTCTATTATAGTTCGTGAAATGGATGGCTCTAAATCTCCAAGCCCGGACGGAATCACTCCAAAATTCTTCAAAGAATACTGGCCACTGATTGGAGATATGGTCACATATGCAATTCTCAGGTTTCTTAATTCAGGTGTTATACTTAAAGAATGGAGTTTCACCCATATTGTCCTTGTCCCAAAAGTTGGTTGATAAGGTTAAAGTCACGTCACCTTAATCAAAGTAACCTAAATCACTACTAACTAATAGTCAGCAGTAAGTAAGGTATCGAATCCACAGGGAGGCGGTAGTAATCTAATCTGTTAAACTAGGTTTGTCTCTATAGTAACAATTTCGGGGTTTTGAGATTTGTGTTCTAAACTAATAGCAAACAATAACAATAAATAATAACAATAACAATAAAAGGTTGAAAACAATAAGATTAAAAGTCTAGGGTCTCAGGTTCACTAGGGATATTGTTCAGAAGTAAGGATGTAGTCAACTATCGTCATGCAATAAAGTTATCTAAGGTCACAAGATCGGTCGATTCAATTATGCCCTTTAGATCTACAATATAGCATGCGATCGCTATCATTAAACGAGTTCTATTCAATTATCGTAGCCTATCTTAGTCTTAACCCGATCGGTGTCAATCCTAATTCGCGAGACTAGTTAATTAATCCTGGCCAGTAATCAAACAACTAGAATTAAAACGATAATCAAACGATAACCATGCAATTGCAATTCAATCAATTAGTCTACCCCTTCTAACACTCCTAGATCTCCTTTCAACCCTAGAAAGGAATTTAGCTACTCATAACAAAATAAATAACAGCAATAATAAATAAAGTAAACATGATTAACAATAATGAAAGGATGAACAAAGAATAATTAAAGAACAAGAAGGTAATTAACTGAATAACAAAGAAAGATTAAAGAATAACTATTACAAGCTTGAACTAAAGACAATCGTCTTGATGAATAAAATCCAGAGGCAAAGTAAACTAATTAGGTTTTCTAATATTAAAGCATAAAAGCATAAAAAGCATGCCTAATTGTGAAAGACGAGCTTTCCTTTTATAATACAAATCTAATTAATTAGGTTAAACTAGCTAGTTTAGGAAAATACGAAAAGCCGTCGAAAAACTAGGTTGCTCGATCGAGCAAAGTGATTCTGCTCGATCGAGCAGCCATCACTACGACTCGGCCGAGCAAGGGCTTCTGCTCGGTCGAGCATCCCTTCAAAATGGCTTGTTTCTTCGATTTTCTTCATTTCTTCTCTTTTCTTTCTCGATTTCCGTGCCTAACCTTCTACGATCCGACTCCGCCATGCTTCATATCTACTCAAAAAGCTCCAAATGCATCCAATCTGCATTAAAACACAACAGAAGCGGCAGAAACGATATTCTAGCTAAAATAGTATAAAAATAAGCAAGGAAAGACGGTAAATCGAGTTATATGTGGCTAAGGGAAGCATAAAAAATTTATATAAATAATGATCATCAAACTCCCCCAAACCAACCCTTTGCTTGTCCCTAAGCAAAGCACTCAACACTATACAAGGACAAACATACAAATGGTGAATGAAAAACTCAAAGCTAATGTTAATGCACATACATATCCCAAGCTATCCATATCTATAACAATGTAATGACCAAGTTGTACCAATAAAACAAATTCAAAGGCACGGGAAAGTAGAAAACGCATCTCATATTCCAAGATTTTACATGATACCGTAGTATAGACAAAAACCAAATACCTTTCAATCTTGCAAGGCTCAATTTGTCGGATTCTCGCGGATTCACTCATGCACTCATAAGTTTATGTAAGAGTGAGTTTTGTGAAGATAGAAAGAAATAGAAACACTCACTCAACTTATGAAACATGCATGCATTCTAATGTGATAGTAATTTCCCCAACTAATATGCATTCGATATAAAGTACATGAATCAGAACAACAAGGGAGGCTAATGGGTGAAGGTATAGAAGTGGATTGTGCCATGGCACGTTTGGGAATGTGGAGCTATGACCGGTAGTCGCAGCGACACTTACCAAAATAAATCGACAAGACTAGCACAAACCAACAACGACTAGAGAAATCATCTTAAACTTTGACAACACAAGAGATATATCGATATTGCTCTCTAAATATGCATTAGACTCTAATAAATTCCCTTTCATTATCCCTTAAATAATTTAATGAAGCAACATATTTTTCTTTTTTCTTTTCTTTTCAAATCTTTCTTTTCTTTTCTAATCATATCTTTCTTTCTTTCTTTCTTTTCTTTTCAAATCTTTTGCTTCATAACATTTCTCAACAAAGGGAATAAATGACACAATTGCCAACATACTTGCTACACCCATTTGATATTCCTTTTTTTAGAAATCCCGACCCAACCATAGTAGGCAAGTAGATAAGAAAAACATGCAACTGCGACTGTCCCGATAAGGTAGGCAAATTCTAGGAATGTAGCTATTATATGGCTTGTAAAACAGGCTACAAAAGGCTTAAAAGGGCTAAACATAGAGAACTCAATAATAAGGGTATAAAATCAAGTCTTTTTTTTTGTTATGTGAGGCTTATTTAAACATAAAGAACCGCCTTTCCTCATGCACTTATCAAACGGACGCGTATAGTATCAAGAAACGAATGTCACACTTATGCAATTTGATGTTACATATTCCACAAGGAGTACCACACTCAAGCTTAAAGACAATGAGACCAGTTTATTGATGTTCCTGGCCTAGGAAGCTCTATAGACCTCAGAATTTTAAGTGGTTTACCAACTAAAATTGGCCAAATCTAATTAGCATAAGGTATGTCAAAAACGGTCAAGACTTCTACTATGAGCTTTGTTTTCAAAAAGTAGTAAGTCAAAACAATGTACATGGACAACATATTTGGGATTCAAATGCAGAAACAATGCAAATTATCATCATTGTTATTCAACTTCACCAAGACTCGACCTAAAAAATAAAAGACATGTTTTTGGATTTTGCAAATTTTTCAATTTTTATGGATTTTTTGTTTTTTCTTAAAATAAACACACAATGGAAATAAAGACTCTCCCCCAAACCTAAATGTCACAGTGTCCTCATTGTGACGCTAACAGCACAGCAATTACATATCAACCAATAACAGCTACCTAAAGGACACAACTAACAAAGGGGAATGGGAGATAACTAAAAGAAAGTACAAGGATAGATAATACCAGCTTATATAGACATAGCCTCCCCTAAACCAGCTGTAAAATGGGGGCGTAGTGACCAGCTGTCACTACTGCTCATCATCATCATCATCATCATCATCCCTCTGAGCAGCACCAGAAGAAGAAGCCCGAAATGGCTCACCAAAACCACCAACCGGAGCATCCGGTCGGATAGGAGTATACCATGAACGACCCAGGCAACCAAAATCGTGACTAAACTCTTGGGAAAACTGCTAAGGAGTCACCCCATAATTATGGAACACACCACTCTCGTCACCCGGACCTCGGTAGTAGCTCGGCGGAGCCCAACCAGCAGTAGCATTAAGATCTGTCCGCATAAGGTTCTCCCAAAGTCCCCTCATCACCAAGTCATTATTAATTCCTTGGTGAATCCTAATCTCCCTCTCCAAAGCCGGATCATAGGTATAAGCAGGTGGAGGGTAAGGGTACGGAGTGAGGGTGGGTGTAGGGTGGGGTGTAGGGGTGGTGGTGGTCTGAGCAGAGGAGGATGGGGTGATCCGCCGACGAGGTCGACGGTTCTCGGCCAAAGTAAAAATAAGCTCAGGTGGAACCACATAAGAACGAGGGGGAGGGGTAGGTCCAGTCTCAGGATCATGGGTAGGCAACCGCTCCGTAGAAGGTAGATGGTCACCCCTGTCGGGAAGAGCTATCCACTGAGACCCCCGTACTCGCCACTGAAATCTAGCGTTACCTAACGCATTAATCCAGCAAAGTGTGTGGCGCAAGTACTTCTCGTCTACTCTAGGGGCATGAATCTCGGTCATTGGTGTGTACCGACGGTCTCCCCCAAACCCAGCAAGTCGCCTAGCCAACCTAGTGACTAAAGCACCACAATCTAAAGAATGCTGGGTAGGGGAATTGACTCTCCAGAAAGCATAACACACCAAACCGGCCTGTTGGAAATGAAAAGCATTCTCATGTTGAGGGTTGAGGGTAGAAGCAAGTAATAAAACCTCATGAGAATTTAATTTACTGAGGTCCTTCCTAGCAAACAAAAGAAGGCTAAAGAAACGCAAAAACAACCTTAAACAAGGATGTTTCACATCATTGATAGCCATAGCATTAACATGTGCATCAGAAAGACCAGTAAAGAGAGTAAAATAATCCACGGCTTGAAAACCGGAAGGCATACCAATAAAAGCATCATCATTACCAAGAGAAAGACCCAAATGATTAGCTAATTCAGCATACGACAACACAAAATCCCTGTTGAGCAATCGAAAAGACACACGCCTATTTAGCTCGTCCCAATCATAGGAACTAAAAAATTCAAGGGTTAGTGGTCGATAGGAAAGTTCATTGAGGGAATATAACCCACCAAACCCAATTCGGTCAAACATATCAAAAATAGCATTACCAAAAGCGAGTGAACCGAGAATGGTGGGGCACACACAACGAGTAGGGTCCATAGGATGACCCATAAGCATAGCAAAGCGATCATGTTGCTCCTGTGTGCTGAAAATGATGCAAGGGTAAGTGGGATTACTAGGAATCGCTTCTATTTGAGGTTGTCGAAGTAGACGGGGTTCTCTACGCCGCTTGCTATTTTCTACTTGTCTAGACATTACAAATTGAAGTAAAGAAACCACACAAACACCACAATATGCTCAAAAAGACGAATTATCAAACCCTAATTCGAAAAAAATCAAATTTGAGTCTAAAACGTAAGTAAGACGGAGCAATTAGTAATGCAAGAGTGATTAATTACTAGATATCGAAGCAAGATAGCAACAAACATGAATTAAAAGCACAAAATTGAAGAATAAGAAGCAAGCCCTAGATTCACGTTTTGGGCAAAATAAGGGAGCAAAAATACCAATTTCTTCACAAATTGCACTTAAAATAGGTAGAATGATGATTGTTGATGTTAGTATTGATGAGTAATTGATGATTTGAATGAGTTTGAATGAGTGAATTAAGTGAATAAGGGTGAGGAGAGAACAAAAGTGACGAAAGAATGAAGAAGAATGAGAAAATATTGCGAAAAACCTGATATTAGAAGCGCGGGACCGGTCGGACCTGCCGACTCGATCGAGCAAGTCAGGCTGCTCGATCGAGCAACCTAGTATTTCCATAATTTTGAGCTTTGCTCGATTCTCGGGTGAATTGTATGGTTGGAAAACTCGATCGTGCAAGTGACTCTGCTCGATCGAGCAACCTCAAATTTCCAAGTTTTTTTCTCGTTTTCTTATTTTTGTTCTTACTTTCGTTTCGTTCTTAAGGCGACTTCCAATTTTATTGAGTGCTTCCAATTTTATTTCCTGCAAGCACTCAATAAAATTTTTAGATCGCTCCCTCACCTCACTCAATAAAGCATAACTATATTAACTATCCAAACTAAATCTAATTAAACTATAACATTAATAACTAAGCTAATTGAAATGAAATTTACAAATGAATTACAAGTAAACCCCGGGTTGCCTCCCGGTTAGCGCTGGTTAATATCGGTCCCGCACGACCGTGTTACCTCAAAGTCATGGTGATTTATCAAGAGTGAAAAGGTTGACGACCTCTATCATTCCTATAAATGCTCCATCATAATAGATCTTCAAGCGTTGACCATTGACTTTGAAAATTTCACCCTTGTCGGTTTGTAGCGTAAGCGACCCAAACTTGTTCACCTCGGTAACAGTGAATGGTCCCGACCATCTGGACTTGAGTTTACCTGGAAACAAACGCAAACGGGAGTTAAATAATAATACTTTATCGCCAATTTTAAATTCCCGCTGCAGGATATGCTTGTCGTGCCACTTCTTGGTCTTCTCCTTGTAAACCCGAGCATTATCATAGGCATGCAATCGAAACTCATCAAAGCTCGTTCAATTGCATAAGTCATTTCTCACCCGCCAGTGAGGGATCCATATTAAGCTCTTTAATGGCCCACATAGCCTTATACTCAAGTTCTACTGGTAAATGGCACGCCTTGCCATAGACTAACCGGTATGGAGAAGCACCGATTGGAGTCTTAAAAGCAGTTCTGTAAGCCCATAAAGTGTCATCGAGCTTACGACTCCAATCCTTCCTGGATTTACTCACAACTTTCTCAAGGATAGACTTTATCTCCCTATTAGAAACACCTACCTGGCCACTTGTCTGCGGATGATAACTTAACCCCCGACGATGTGTAACGCCATATTTCTTCAGTAAAGTGTTAAGATGACGTTCATTAAAATGCTTTCCTCCATCGCTAATGAGAGCACGAGGAACCCCAAATCGCGGGAAAATGATCTTCTGAAACAGTTTAACAACTGCTTTAGCATCGCAAGTGGAAGTGGCAATGACTTCCACCCATTTGGAGACATAGTCGACTGCTACTAGAATATATTGGTTACCATGGGAAGATGAGAATGGCCCTTGGTAGTCAATACCACAAACATCGAATATCTCAACTTTAAAAATACCCGTTTGAGGCATCTCATGCCTGTGAGATTTATTACCCGTCCATTGACATGCGTCACAAGAACGGACAAATGTAGTAGCATCCTTGAGAATAGTCGGCCAATGAAAACCCGACTGCATAACTTTAGAGAACGTCCTTGAGGGACCATGATGACCGCCATATGAAGAAGAGTGACAATGAGAAAGAATGGCATGTACCTCACCCTCTGGAATACATCGTCGATAAATGCCGTCGGCACATTCCCGGAATAGATAAGGATCATCCCAAAAATACCTCTTGAGATCGTGTTGAAACCTCTTCTTTTGCTGATAAGATTGACCCGGAGGTATAATTCCCCCAACCAAAAAGTTGGCATAATAGGCAAACCACGGAGTCTCTATGGTAATGGCAAGGAGATGATCATCACCAAACAAATGATCAATGGGGATTGAATCTCCCCCTTCAAACCTTAGATGAGACAAATAGTCAGCAACCACATTCTCTACACCTGACTTATCCCGGATCTCCAAATCAAATTCTTGTAATAACAAGATCCAACGAATAAGCCGAGGTTTGGCTTCCTTCTTAGCCAACAAGTACTTCAGTGCTGCATGGTCAGTGTAGACTATCACCTTAGAACCCACAAGATAGGCTCTAAACTTATCCAAAGCAAAGACAACCGCAAGTAACTCCTTTTCAGTGGTAGCATAGTTAACTTGCGCATCATCCAAAGTCTTACTGGCATAGTAAACTGCATGTAGCACCTTATCCTTCCTTTGCCCCAAAACAGCCCCAACTGTATAGTCACTGGCATCACACATTATCTCAAACGGCAATGTCCAATCAGGAGACTGGATAATAGGAGCTGAGATTAGAGCTTGTTTAATCCTGTCAAAAGACTTAACACACTCATCAGTAAAGACAAACGGGGCATCCTTATGGAGAAGCTTAGTCATTGGTTGAGCAATCTTTGAAAAATCCTTAATAAAACGGCGATAGAACCCCGCATGACCAAGGAAACTTCTAACCCTTTTAACATTCACCGGGTACGGTAATTGCTCAACCACTTCCACTTTAGCTTTATCCACTTGGATGCCTCGTCCAGACACCAAATGACCAAGTACCACCCCTTCAGTTACCATGAAGTGGCACTTCTCCCAGTTTAACACAAGATTACTCTTCTCACAACGTTGTAAGACTTTAGTTAGATTAGCTAAACAACTATCAAAATCGGTCCCATAAACACTGAAGTCATCCATAAAGACCTCCATAATAGACTCGATATAATCAGAAAATATAGCCATCATACAACGTTGAAAGGTGGCAGGGGCATTACATAACCCAAAAGGCATTCTTCGGTAAGCAAAGACACCATAAGGGCATGTGAAGGTAGTCTTTTCCTGATCGTCAGGATGAATGGGGATTTGAAAGAATCCCGAGTAGCCGTCTAGATAACAAAAATACTTATGACACGCTAGACGCTCTAACATTTGGTCAATGTAGGGAAGAGGGAAGTGGTCTTTCCTAGTGGCTACATTCAGCCTCCTATAATCAATACACATCCTCCACCCAGTCACTAGTCTAGTAGATATGAGCTCGTTTTTCTCATTAGTGACGACCGTAGTCCCTCCCTTCTTAGGGACTACCTGAACAGGACTGACCCACTTTGAATCAGAAATAGCATATATGATTCCCGCATCTAACAATTTCTGCACCTCTTTTCTAAGTACCTCTTGCATAGTGGGGTGTGGGAATATATCCGTATACATCCCTTTAATCTTACAGGATTATAATGAAATTACGATTTATATGATTAACAGGTCATAAACGAAATTGCATAATAAACAAAGGGATTAGGAATAACCTTTAGTCCTCGTAAATACGGCCTAAGAACAGATATCAAAACAGATATCCTCCTAATCGTCTCACCCAAGATTGATCGAGATATGCCCTTGTATTTGCTAGAAAATTTAGAGAGAAAAAGAGTCTGTATCTTTTTTTGTGATGTGAATTATGATGATTCAATTAGAGAGTTAGAATGAGTAAAACTCATCCCATATACACCCTCTCACACGGCACCAATAAGAGAAAAATAAGGGATATTTTTCTCTTATTTTGTTACCAATTTGACCGAAATTCCTCAGTGTATTTGGACTCTTTTTCGGTTATATTAGCTTCCATTTAATATAATGTTATACATATTATATTTGTCTAATATGTTGTCATACATTAATAAGGTCCATTACAACATTTTGCAGTGGATATATTAACATAACAATTATTATGACAATCGTATAATATATACTTCAATTATAAATATCGGTATATTTATAATCCTGCTAATTAAATATAACGGGTTATGTTTAATTACGAATTAACATTTTAATTCGTTTAAGCTCACATTATATACTACAACTAAATATAACATTTTATATTTAATTACGAATTACAGTTAATCGTCTTAGCAAACAGTATTTAATCGTTAGTAAATAATTATATCATCATCACATTGACTAAGCTTTAGTAAAAAAACACCGACAACCCTTTTAGTCATTTAATAAGGCATCAATATGATTATTTTCTCAAATAATCACATCTCTCAATCACATCTTTTAGGTGTGACTTTTAGGGACCAGTTGATCACCGCCATCTGTATGACAATAACGTCAAACTTATCTAGCAAGCCAACTGTTATTGATAAACGTTAATCAACTGATTATAATACAAAGTATACCCTGTGAACCTACAGAGATTTATTTATGTTATTGCACTAACTGTGAAGGACACTGGCTCCAACAATCTCCCACTTGTCCGTACAAGTGTATGTGCGATAACCGATTCTCATATCCATATTAAATTTCTCCCACTCAATGTAAAACAATTTGCAAAGTCCGTATTCACAAAGGTCGTATTTTACAAGTGAGCTGTATCAAGAGTGGTTTCCCCGACTAGAGAGTAACTTAACTGATAAACGAATCTTCATTCGAGCATGGCCATGCATTTCAGTTACAGCTCCTCGAGTGGCCCTGAGAAATATCATATCCTGATAAAGGTGGGATATTTTCTTCAACTCGAAACTTGCAGATACAAGCGCAGTATGAAATGACTCAGTGAAAATCTACTTAGCCTCCTGTTACGGTCGACCATGAGAAAGAAACCAAAGTCACCCAAAAACTGCCTTTATCTCAAGAGACAGTCGATAGTCAAAAGAATCGACTCTAGGAACACTATGGATGTCCTATCCACGACCTGGCACCTAATGTTCTGAAACATTTAGGACTCCATAACGTCGTCACAAAATGTCCTGCGCAGTATCATTATAACCCGCATCTGTGATCGATCAGTCAACTGTTTAACTTATGGCTCGTTGAACCCACCATCAATCGACTTCACAGAATAATTGCCAGAGTTATCAGCTCATGTAGGCGATTACGGACCAAAACAAAATATAATGTAATTCAGTTCACTTTGTGGTGTTCAATGTTGTCAGTACAACCCACATGAAAAACAAAATATAAAACAAAACTATGATTTCATAGATAGTTTTATGAAAAAGATACAGGTGTCTAATCCATATAAAACAACTAATACAACTCAGGAACACGTTTGATTCCCATGGAAATAACGTGCCCTTCATGCTTATCATATCTCAATGGTTTAGTGAGAGGATCTGCGACGTTATCATCCGTAGCAATCTTGTTTATCACTATTTCCCTTTGCTCCACGTAATCTCGGATCATGTGAGCCTTCCGTTGTACATGCCTAGACTTGTTGCTGGACTTGGGCTCCTTAGCCTGGAAGATGGCACCACTATTATCACAATAGATGGTGATAGGGTCATCCGAACTATGAACTACAGTTAGTCCCTGTAAGAACTAACGCATCCATATAGCTTCCTTCGCAGCCTCTGAAGCGGTATAGTACTCGGACTCAGTCGTAGAATCTGCTATAACATTTTGTTTGGAGCTTTTCCAGCTGACCTCAGCGCCATTAAGAGTAAACACGAATCCAGACTGAGATTTCGAGTCATCTCGATCCGTTTGGAAGCTAGCATCTGCGTAACCGGTTGCGCATAGCTCAGTGTCACCTCCATAAGTCAATGCCCAATCCTTAGTCCTCCGTAGGTACTTAATGATATTCTTAACAGCTATCTAGTGTGATTCACCTGGATTGCCTTGGTAACGACTCCTCATACTCAATGCATATGCCACGTCTGGACGTGTGCATATCATGGCATACATGATCAATCCTATAGCTGATGCATAAGGAATCCGACTCATGCGCTCGACCTCTTCCGATGTCTTTGGTGCCTGAGCTTTACTCAAATGCATCCCAGAGACCTTTGGAAGGTTGATTCTATCCTAAGGAGCTTAAGCAACAAAGGCTCAAGGAGTTTATTGACTTTAAGCAAGGTAACTTGTCAGCACAAGACTTCACTACGAAGTTCAACAAGCTGGCTCATTTTGCTCCGAGGCTTATCCGAGATGACGATGACCGATCTTTCTACTTCCGCAACAAGCTGAGTGCTGTACTTCAAAGTAAAGTGAGGAGGAATACTACTTCCTTTGGGGATTTATATGATGATGCCTTGTGGGTCGAGAATTCCATGAAGGATATTAGGGATGAAGCTATGATGTATAATCCCTCTCCTTCTTTCACTCATAGGCCAAATGTCTTTGGGAAGAGACCGTTTATTCCGTCTTCTTCTAACTCTTATGCCAATTAGAGGAGATTTAATCCTCCTTCAAAAGCAAACACAAGAGTTCCCGCTCCTTTCATTCCCCGAGCTACTTCTAATGTGGCTCATAGGCCTTATATTCCTCAAGCTCAAGGTCGTCAATGTAACCGATGTAGACAACCATACCTTGCCGGTGTGTCTTGTTCCAACCGACCTTATATTTGCTACTTTTGTCAAAAGAGTGGTCACCGTTATGAGGATTGCCCCGATCGAAAGTTGCCCCCTCCAATGGCTAAACCTAAGGGTTCTATCTTTGTTATGAGCCGTGCCGAAGCCGATGCTCATCCGGAGATAATTACGGGTATGTTCTCAATCTTAGAGCAACCGTGTCTTATTCTATTTGATACCGTTGCTTCTATGTCTTTTGTGTCTTCGACTTATGCTAATAAATTACCTATCGAGTCTACATCTAGTGAGGATATTCCCATATCTTTACCATCCGGAGATATTATCTCTTGTTCTACTCTTTATCCTAATGTTCCAATATCGATTGCGGGTTCTATCTTTCCCGCTAATCTCCTTAAGTTCCCTCTAGGAGAGTTCGATATAATTCTAGGTATTGATTGGTTAGCATTGTACCATGCTAGGTTCGAGTGACGTGATCAAAAGATTTATTTAAAGAGTCCTTTAGGAGTTAGAATAACCTATAAGGGATCTCATCCCCGAAAAGGTGTGTCTTTGATTTCCGCTATGAAATTGGTAAGTATGGTAAGAAAAGGTTACCAAGAATACTTGTGTATTGTGACTTCTTCAACTACCTCTTTGCCAAGTATTGAAGATGTGCCTATTGTTCGAGAATTCGTTGATGTATTTCCTGAAGATTTGCCCGGGATTCCTCCCGAGCGTGATGTTGAATTCTCTATTGATCTTGTACCTGGTTCTGGACCCATAACCAAAGCTCCTTATCGTATGGCTCCGACCGAATTGAAAGAATTAAGGAAGCAACTAGATGATATGATTGAGAAGGGTTTTATTCGACCAAGTGCCTCGCCTTGGGGTGCTCCCGTTCTTTTTGTGAAGAAGAAAGATGGTTCTATGAGGCTTTGTATTAATTATCGTGAATTGAATCGGATTACAATCAAGAATAGGTATCCTTTACCAAGAATTGAAGATTTGTTTGATGAACTAAAGGGTGCTTCTACTTTTTCCAAGATTGATTTGAGATCCGGTTATCATCAAATTCCTGTTCGAGATGTTGATATTCCAAAGACCGCTTTTAGTACGAGGTATGGTCATTATGAGTTCAAGGTGATGCCATTTGGATTGACGAATGCTCCCGCTATCTTTATGGACCAAATGAACCGCACATTTAGTGAGTATCTTAACAAGTGTGTGGTGGTGTTCATTGACGATATTCTTATTTTCTCCAAGTCCGAAGAAGAGCATGCTATTCATCTAAGGACTATTTTGGGCGTTCTTCGTCGTCAAAAGTGGTTTGCTAAATTCTCCAAGTGTGAATTTTGGTTACCTAAGGTGTCTTTTTTTGGGCATGTGATTTCTAAAGAGGGTGTAATGGTGGATCCTTCGAAAATTGAGGCCGTTGTTGATTGGAAGAGTCCGACCGATATTAGAGAAATTTGAAGTTTTCTTGGTTTAGCTAGCTATTACCGTAGATTTGTCAAGGATTTCTCTTAGCTTGCTAGACCAATGACCCAGTTGTTGAAGAAGGAAACCAAGTTCCTATGGAATGAAGCTTGTGAAGCCGCGTTTCAAGAGTTAAAGAAAAGGTTAACTACCGCTGCGGTGTTGACTTTGCCTGAAGATGGAGTAGACTTTGATGTCTATTGTGATGCTTCTAAGATGGGATTGGGTTGTGTTCTTATGCAAAGTAGGAAAGTGGTGGCATATGCTTCGAGGCAGTTGAGAGTTCATGAAGTGAACTATCCTACTCATGATTTGGAATTGGCCGCCGTTGTTCATGCCTTGAAAGTGTGGAGACACTACCTTATTGGAGTTCATTGTCGTATATTCACCGATCACAAAAGTTTGAATTACATATTTACTCAAAAAGAGTTGAATATGAGGCAAAGAAGATGGTTGGAATTGGTGAATGATTATGATTTTGAGTTATTGTACCATGAAGGGAAGGCTAATGTTGTTGCCGATGCTCTTAGTAGGAAAGTTTCTCATGCATTGAATGCTATGCGGGTATTACCCAATGATCTTTGTGCCGAGTTTCGAAAGTTGAGGTTAGACTTCGTGGAGCGTGGATTTGTTTATGTTGGTGCTATGACTGCCGAACCTGTTTTTCTCCGTGAGATCCGCAAAAGCCAAGTTGATGATCTTACCTACAAGTCTATTCAAGCCAAGCTTCTTGAACGTAAAGCTAAAGATTTCAGATTTGATGATAAAGGTGTTCTTCGATTCCATGGTCGTTTGTTTGTGCCTAATGCTCTGGATTTGAGAAAGCGAGTTCTTGATGAAGCTCACCTTTCCCCTTATTCTATTCACCCCGGAGGTGATAAGATGTATAAAGATCTGAAGCTACAATTTTGGTGGCCGAATTTGAAGGGCGATGTTGTGTCTTATGTTGGAAGATGTCTTACTTGCCAACAAGTGAAGATTGAACAAAAGAGGCCCGGTGGATTGCTACAACCTTTGGATATTCCGCTATGGAAGTGGGAATCTATTTCCATGGATTTTGTTTTGGCTTTGCCGAGGATTGTTGAAGGTAAAGATGCCGTTTGGGTTGTTGTTGATCGTTTGACCAAGTGTGCTATATTTATTCCGATCAAAGAAACTTGGAGTTTAGATCGTTTAGCCAAGGCCTATGTTGATGAGATTGTTAGATACCATGGTGTTCCCAAGGAGATTATATCCGACCGAGATCCGAGGTTTTGTTGGAGATTTTGGAAGGCTTTACAAGAAGCCATGGGTAGTAAATTGTTGATGAGTACCGCATTTCATGCCGCTACCGATGGTCAGACCGAGAGGACTATTAAGACTTTAGAAGATTTGCTTAGGGCTTGTGCACTCGACTTCCAGTCTAGTTGGGAAAAGAGTCTACTGTTGGTGGAGTGTTCTTACAACAACAGTTATCATGCATCTATCAAGATGGCTCCTTATGAAGCTCTTTATGGAAGGAAATGTCGAAGTCCTATATGTTGGAATCAGTTGAGTGATGTTCGTGACTTAGGCCTCGATGTTCTAGTTGAGACTATTGATAATGTGAAGGTCATTCGTGACAGAATGAAAGCCGCTCAAGATCGACAAAAGTCTTATGCCGATATCCGAAGAAGGCCGCTAGAATTTGAGGTTGGAGATAAGGTGTTCTTGAAAGTATCTCCAATGAAGGGTGTTAAACGGTTTGGTGTTAAGGGTAAATTGAGCCCGAAATACATTGGACGCTTTGATATTGTGAAAAGGATTGGTGCCGTTGCTTACAAGTTGGATTTGCCCCCGAATTTGGCTAAGGTTCATGATGTATTCCATGTTTCTCAACTGAGAAAGTATGTTAGTGATCCAAGCAATGCTTACATCCGAGTTTGTATTTGGATTTTACGCGAGATTTCAAGTGAATCACGTCTTAAGACATCATTGACTTTTCCTTGAATTTTTCTCCTTACTCCTCATATACTAACCCTAACCCTAACTTCCTCACAACTCAACATCTCCTTCTTCCTCACCAAGAAACCCCAAAACCTAGCTTCCATTTTTGATCCACCTTAGAATCGTCATAACTCTCTCATTTCTCGCTCAAATTCACGTAAGTTCGTCTTATTCTTTCCCTCTCATCTTCCTCTATCCGTATTGGTAATAAAATTACCGTCTTTCTCGCTTTTCAAATTATTCGTCTTTCTCAAGGTGAATTTTATTCATCTTTTATTAACTATTTGTAGGTGGTGACCTCCAAGATCCCGACAAAGACTACTTCTTGATTGAAGAAGACATTGACGCGGAGTGAAGACGCGAAAAGGTAACAGTGAAGGGTTACTCGATATCATTTACGTGTTTTACGTGTTTTCAATGTTAGAAATCGTATCTAGAATATGATTAGTAAGCTTAGGACTTGTGTTGTTGTTGATGGATGTTGTTAGTTGAGAATTGATATGAGAATGGATGATTTATGATAATAGTTGATGATGGTTGAATATGGATCCTTGGTGAAAAATGTTGATTTCGTGCATATTGGACCCCAGCCGGCCGACCGACAGCCGGTCAGCTGACCGGCTGGGGCAGTGGCTGTATATTATTGTTGTTACGTGAAGTTTATGCATGATTTAGGTCTCAGCCGGCCGACCGGAAGCCGGTCAGCCGCCCGGCTGAGACACTGTTGGTTTTCCCTTGTTTTTCTCATATACCCTTAGTCCCAGCCGTGTAGCCGGAAGCCGGTCCACCTGACCGGCTGGGACACACTGCTCTTTTCCTTGAATTTTTCATATGACATAAGGTACCAGCCGGGTGGCCGGCAGCCGGTCCACCTGACCGGCTGGCACCTGCTAAAAGTTCTTGAAATTCTTGTTTACGTTTTCATTTATAATATTTCCGATAGTTCATTTATCTTATAAAAATACGGAATGACTTTAAATATTAATGTTTTGAATATATGATATTTCACTCGCTTGTATCGCATGTTTTGTGACGGGTATGTCCCACATTGAGTCGGTTTTTACAAATGTTACGGTTTGAGCACTAATTTTCTATGTGCTTTGTACTCTCATTGCCTTGGCTACCTCCACGTTCGTAAGGCTGGAATGTCGGAACGGGGATGTATCCTTACTGCTTAATTGCATGTGTTAGTGGGCATACGACGACGTTGTTGGGAGGCGAACGCTTTGCGTTGATCGACCCGGCCGTCAAATGTTGTGTACTTGCGAGGTGGTGTCATTTGCATGTAGCGTACCGCTTGTTATGAGGCTTGTGCTCTTTTCCGCCTCTTTCGTGAATTATCGACCGAATTTGGGGTACTCGGCGTCTATGATTGACCGAGTCTTGGATGCAAAACGTTTATCGCATGTCGAATCAGAACACGTTTATTCCGAGAGTCTGGCCAGGTTTAGACTAGGACCGTATTATTATCGTCGTGCTACCAGGAGGAAATTAGTCTACATATACGAATGGTTTATCGTGTATGCGTTCAGGGAAATGTTTATCTCGTGGATACCTTTTAATCATACTTGCCATGTACACGGTGCTAGTGCGTTTCATTTACCGTGTGAGATGTCGTCAATGTATTGGTATGTTTGGATGGATGATTAGATGATTGATTATTCGTGATCATTGGGTGACTTGGCATGGTTTGTTTGTCGAGTCTCAATCTTATCAAACTTATACCGCTAACGGTGAGATGCAAGCCCTAGTGAGCGTATTCGGTTGCCTAAGAGTGTCTTCCCCGAGTCTATCTATAGCATGATGGTTACGGATTGTACTTCATATGCTTTAACCATTATATATTGAATTGCCTATCTATCCTTATTGTATTTCACATGTATATCTATATATGCATGCTTCTACTTTTGTATTTCCTTTTATGTACGTTTTATGTGACATGGCTGGGAGAATACGGAGTTACTCCCCACTGACTGTGGCATTCATGTTTTTCATGGATGAACATGTTGCTTGATTGGATGGCATTTTGCTTGGTATTTTGGGTTCAGGTGTGAGCTAGCGGGCGTTGTCCCTGGATGAAACACCTCTAGACGTTTCTTAGCTAGTTGCTAAATAACTTGTCTTTTGTTAACATTTTGAGAGACTACGTCTCTTGTAGTATTTTGTATTTGGTTTGTAATATTTGACACTCCTCGTATTTTCTATCTTGCATGTATAAAGGTTTTTAAAATACCGTATTTCCGCTAATTAAATCACATGCTTGTATATTTTATTTCCGCATTCGCGAGGGTTGTCACAGCGTAAGCTCAGATTCTTCTGGGTACCTGTCTCGTTTTGCATTGACCTACCAATTTGACCGACTCAACTTAATTAATAAACTTTAATCAATCAATTTCCTCTTTCAAGGGCACTTTCATTACATCGAGTCGAGCTATCGCTAAAAGCAACTTAGTTAACTCATTTCGTCAAACATGTAAGTCTGAGGGTGTAATAATCTCGTCTTGTACTTTAATTTTTGTATTGTATAAATTATGTAGGATTCATGTCGGATTCATGGTAAACCGTTTTTTAAACCTTTTTGGTGGGTTTTTATCGTCTTTAATTTGAGATCGTGTCTTAGAAGGTTAGATTCGTTCATATCTAGTCCTTAGATCCGGCTTTGATATAATTTAGTATAGTTAAAATCTATTAAAACACTTAAATCCGACTTGTAAATCAATAATAAATCATAAACATACAAACGAACACTAAATAATCGCGATTCTGACATCACAGCTAGAACCCAGCTCAAGAACAGACGCAGGAAAGGGTGCGCCTCTTCTAAAGGACGCACCACCTGTTGCGCCTGTTCTAGGGTGTGTTCTGTCTCTGAACTTCCTACTTTGCTCGACGTAGTTTAATTCGTTATATAAATCGAATATTAATCGTATTATCGCTGTTAATCTGATTCGTTTAACTTTATTATTAAGTATTCTTATTTATATTCTTTCTTTCAAAATTTGACTTTCAAACATATTTCCAACATAGATCCCTCGCAACCGTTGTAATCTTTATTCTTTTATTCTTTTGTTCTCTTGTAATCATTCTCTTAACTCACATTGTAGGATCAAAACTTGGATGTTGCATAGCATGCATATAACCGACAACAATCGATAACAGAAGAGTTTCTTTAACCATTAGTAGAGGCCGCAATCGAGGCGGGCGGGATTATGTGTTCGATCAAAAGAGTTTCCTTATACGTACCCTCACCCCTTACTCCAGATCTCCGTGAGCACCCGTGTTCATTGGCATCCACGAAAATCATTCTAGACATAGAATGCTAAGGGTAACGAGTTCTTTAGTGTTCATGTCATTACATTGTGTCTTTACATGACATGAAGAATTCGAACGGTTCCAACTTCCCACAAAAGTTGGTGGCGACTCCACAAACGCGTATTCAATACGATGCCACATCGCGCCTCCTCCTCGCCGAGGCACGTGACCGCGGGTCCCGTGTATCACAGTTTGGCGACTCCGCTAGGGGTTATACACTCAGGTGTTACCCAGGGTGGAACTTCACATGGTTAAGAAATAATATGTATGAGACAACCGTCGGTTTTCATTACTCGGCCATCTTGGGTCGTTTTATTCAGCCTTCCTAGGCCTAACCCCACCCTTTCGACCAATCGTCATGTCCGGACGGTCCAAGTTCTTATTTGGAACTATGGATGGATAACGATTGACGTTAACCATACTGCGGTGTGAACTCATGTTAGCACCAAGGGCTTTCACTACTCGAGGAAATGGACTGGGAACCGACCTTACTCATGTTTGGCACGGGCCCCTCCACCGACCTTGGGTTTGATTGCTTGGTTTGGAAACCTCTCCTTTTAAACCAAATCCCCTTTAAATGCACTCAGCATACCGTTACTCTGCCTGTTTAAACATGTATAGCCATATGTGATCTCTCTTTTGTAAATCATGACAAGTTCTTTGAAAACGAAATCCTTTTAAATTGTAAAACATTTTCAAAGGTGGCCTAAAGTACAGCAAAGTCACTCAAAATTCTGTCCAAATGTCAAGTCAAAAATCAAAATCTGTTCTTTACTTCGAGTCACAGTCCTACAACCACACTACGGTTGCCTAGAATAAACATTTCAATTCTAGTCATTTCAAAACTCACTTAAACACAGTTGCACACTCCACTTCACAAGTAGAGTCTTTTCGAGTAAGTGTGCTAGATTGGTCGATCGTGTTCTGATTCGTCGTCGGTCTCTTGCTCAGATTCCAAGATGTCATGAGCTAGTCAAGAAAATATTCGTGCACCAAACCAAAATGGTAATGATCAAATTCTAGCTGCGCTCATCCATCTCTAAGCAATTCAAGACCAAACTTATGCTCGCCTCAATGCCATGGAGGATCGAATTGTTGCCATAGAAACTAGACTTCCTCCTCTATACATTCCCCACAGTGTGCATGGTGACTTTCCACCTTTCGTGGAACAACCAAAGTCAATCCCAAGCCAGTTTCTACCGAAGATGAAAAGCGACTCCAATACTTTGAGGAGCAACTAATGTATCTCAAATGAGATGACATTTATAGGGAGAATAATCGCAAGAATGAAACGGTGAACGCACAATTGCCAACCAACTTCAACATGACTGACATCCAAAAGTTCAAGATGCATGAGAACCCTTTGGATCACATTCAAGTCCATAAGTGCACTCTAGAGGTTCTTACCCAAAAGGAGAAAGAAGGATTCACCGACTTCCTAAATAAGCGAAGGAAAAGTAGCACACAGCTTGTTGAACGTCCAGATGAAGCTACTCTTGTAGAGAAATTTGTGGACATCCTGAGACCCGTTTATGCAAACCATCTGAGATACCAAAACATAAGGTCTTCCAAATACTTGACTGTGCTGGGAACAAGAAGTGAAGACGATATCCGAAAAGGACTCTTGTCCAAAATGGTAGGTCGTAGGTAACTGGGAATCAAAGCTCAACGAGTCGTTCTTTTGACTCCACCAACAAACCCGATGAGGTCAAATCTATCGAACCATCCAAGAAGAGCAACCCTCAAAGGAAATTCACCAACCTTGGCGACACATATTCCAATGCCTTGGAAAGATTGATACAATAAGGCAAAATTCAACCTATTGGACATAAACCTGACCCGAAAAAGAAAGGCGGGTTCTGGGATGGAGACGCTTACTGCGAATATCATAATCAATCAATTTCCTCTTTCGAGGGCACTTTCATTACATCGAGTCGAGCTATCACTAAAAGACAACTTAGTTAACTCGTTTCGTCAAACATGTAAGTCCGAGGGTGTAATAATCCCGTCTTGTACTTTATTTTTTGTATTGTATAAATTATGTAAGATTCATGTCGGATTCATGTTAAAACCGTTTTTTAAAGTTTTTTTTATTATTAGTCTTTCGTAAATTACCTTTTAACATTATTTCATATTTATTTATCTAGTTCTTGACTTAGATCCCTAATAAACGATATTGGTGGGTTTTTGTCGTCTCTAATTCGAGATCCGTCTATAGTTAAAATCTATTCAAACACATCAATCCGACTTGTAGATCAATAATAAATCGTAAACATACAAACGAACACTAAATAATCGCGATTCTGGTTCACAACCATAACCTAGCTTAAGAACAGACGCAGGAAAGGGTGTGACAACCCTCGCGAATGCGGAAATATAAAACATACAAGCATGTGAATTATATAGCGGAAATATGAAGTTTTTAAAACTTTTATACATGCAAGAAGAAATATACGAGGAGTGTCAAATATTACAAACCAAAGTACGAAATAAACTACAACAAGAGACGAAGTCTCTCCAAATGTTAACAAAGTAAAAGTGTTTAGCAAACAAGCTAAAATCGTCTAGAGGTGTTTCATCCAGGGACTACGCCCGCTAGCTCACACCCGAACCCAAAATATCATAGCAAAAAGCCATCCAATCAAGCAACCTGTTCATCCATGAAAAACATGAACGCCACAGTCAGTGGGGAGTAACTCCGGGTTCTCCCAGCCATATCACATCAAACGTACATAGAAGGAAATACCAAAGTAGAAGCATGCATATATAGATATACATGTGAGATACGATAAGAATAGATAGGCAATTCAATATATAATGAGAAAAGCATATAGAATACAAATCCGAATCCATCATGTGATACAAAGACTCGGGGAAAACACTCGTAGGCAACCGAATTCGCTCACTAGGGATTACATCTCACCATTAGCGGTATAAGTTTGATAAGATTGGGACTCGTCAAACAAACCATGCCAAGTCATGCAATGAGCATGAATAATCAATCATGTAATCACGCATCCACACATAACAATACAATGACGACCTCTCTCATGGTAAATGAAACGCACTAGCACCGTGTACATGGCAAGTATGATTAATAGGCATCCACGGGAGAAAAACATTCCTTGAACGCATATACGATTCAATCCATTTCGTTTATGTAGACTAATTTCCTCCTGGTAGGAACAATAATAATACGGTTCCTAATCTAAACCTGGCCAGATTCTCGGAATACACGTTTTCCGATTCGACATGCGATGACGTTTCGCATCCAAGACTCGGTCAATCATAGACGCCGAGTACCCCAAATTCGGTAGATCAATTCACGAAAGAGGCAGAAAAGAGCACAAGCCTCATAACAAGCGGTACGCTACATGCAAATAACACCACCTCGCAAGTACACAACATTTGACGGCCGGGTCGATCAACGCATAGCGTTCGCCTCCCAACACCGTCGTCGTATGCCCACTAACACATGCAATTAAGCAGTAGGATACCTCCCCGTTCCGACATTCCAGCCTTACGAACGTGGAGGTAGCCAAGGGAATGAGAGTACAAAGCACAAGACAAAATAGTGCTCAAACCGTATCATTTGTACAAACCGACTCAAAGTGGGAACATACCAAAAACCGTCACAAAACATGAGAATAGGGAATCATATAAGTTTAAATATGATAAACATGAGTCAATACATGATACATAAGCATTAGAACAAGTTTATGAAGCAGAATGAATAAAAACATAGATACCTCTCCAAAACAACGTTGTTTGGAAACCAACGAAAACAAGGGTCCACTTCAAACGGTCATAACTAGAGTTATAGACATGAAAATGCAGAAATTCCAAATGGAGGTGATAGCTTATCCTCTTACGGTTCCAACGGGATGTCACAAGCCCAAAACAAGCAAGTAACGAAGGAGATATGATCATTTTACGAAAAGGGGTCAGTGCAGAAAAAGTTCAGTCGGCAGAGAATGACGCAGCATGCGTCACTACGACGCAGCCTGCGTCCTATTCGGACATGTATGAGTCACACAATCTCCACAATTTCACTTAAGGCATAACACAAGTATCATCTATCGTCACAATTCATCAATTCTCATATCAATTATCAACTAACAACAACCATCATCAACAACACAATTCCTAAAATTACTAATCATATTCTAAATACGATTTCTAACATGAAAAACACATTAAAACACGTAAATGATATCGAGTAACCCTTCACCGTTACCTTTTCGCATCTTTAAACGGTTTCTAAACCTTCCTAGTCTCCACCTACATACAATTAGGTAATAAAAGATGAATATCATTCACCTTGAGAAAGACAGATAATTTAAAAAGCGAGAAAGACGGTAATTTTATTACCAATACGGATAGAGGAAGCTAAGAGGGGAAGAATAAGACGAACTTACGCGAATTTGAGCGAGTAACGAAGAAGTAGCGACGAATCTAAGACGGATCAAAAATGGAGGCAAGGGTTTTGGTTTTCTTAGTGAAGAAGAAAGAAATTTGAGTTGTGGGAAATGAATTAGGTTTACGGTGAGTATGAGGGGAGTAAGTGGGAAAAAGTCAACGAAAGTCAAAGACGGCTCCAAAGTCAAGAAAAAGTCAAAGACGGCTTAAGACGGGATTCACTTGAAATCTCGCGGAAATTCCAAATACGAACTCGGAAATTCTAAATTCGACTCGGAAAATTAAATTCCAAATTAAAACTAAATTTCACTGAAAAGTGTCCGTAAAATATTTTCACTAGA
Organism: Heliosperma pusillum; assembly: GCA_022085475.1. Classification (NCBI taxonomy): domain Eukaryota; kingdom Viridiplantae; phylum Streptophyta; class Magnoliopsida; order Caryophyllales; family Caryophyllaceae; genus Heliosperma; species Heliosperma pusillum. The sequence continues at coordinate 24,371 of JAIUZE010002851.1, read as the reverse complement.
TAAATAGGGTACATTTGCGGGTGTTACAATCACCCCACCTTTTAAAAAGTTTCGTCCTTGAAACTTGAGAGTAGGAAACAAAAGTATCAAACACAAGAATCGGTTTTCAAAATTAATATGAAAACTTTTATAAGGGAAAAACATTTATGAAATGATGTTCTTCTCGAAAACGCTTTAAGGAAATTTTTCATAAGTGTGAAACTTTACTTACGGATCTCAAGAGTGCCCGTCGCGAACGAGAACTCAAATTATCCAAATCAAATTAAAGTCGAAATAGTGAAATCGAAAATCAAACAAACGTTAGTAAGTGCAAGACTAGTTATCAGACGTCTCCAATAACAAGTGCAAACATCCAACCAAACGCAAAAATCCAAATATAAAAGCGAAAGAAATCTATTTTCTCCAAAAAGGAGGAACACAGTCCATCTTTAAACTTCTTTGAAAAGTTAAATTAGAAATACAATATAGAAATTTGAAGGTTTTATCAAAGATAAAATCAAATAACACGACATTACACGTACATAGAGCGACTCGAACATCCAGTTCACAAATCACGATAACAAATATATAAAAAACATGCAAAAACAAAACAAATCGAACTCTTTGGGATAGGAAGATCAAGATAAAGTTAGCAGGAAGATCTACAAGAATTCGACATCACTAACTCTACTAATAAACCAAATCTTCAAGAGAATGCAATTTACCCAATTTCCAACTCATCATTTTCAATCATCATAAATCCTACAAAAATATTCCATAATCACGAAACTTCGAGTAACAAATCCCAATTATTCGAATCCAATTAGAATCTACTAAGGTCCATCGGCACGGTAGACTCCACAACTAACAATTCACATGAAAGATTTATTACGCACTCTAATCTTCTTAGTTTCATCAAAACCCTTACTAGAAACCACCAACAAAATATTTATCTCTAGGGAAACATGATCGCTAACAACCAAAAAGTAAAGGGCTTACCATGCAATCCTTTAATCCAATTTACTTCAAACTCATTATCCTAAATTTACAATGAACTTTCTCATCTTCGAAAGTCAAAACACAATCAAAGCAACAAAACATAATCATCTAGGATCCAACTAGACTCATCCAAAGTCTCACGACAAGGGAAAATTCACAATCCATTCTCGGTTATAAGAATTCTTTAATACGCCATAACATCCTTAATTCGATCATTACTACGCTCGAAGCCTCAAATATAAATAGTCACATTAGCAAACTACGGTGGTTACTAATTCTCAAGATAAATGGGTTCACCATTCTAACTCTATATTCCATAACAACTGAGTACTCATTATCCAAAACTTGCAACTAACATTTCTCAATCTCAAACTATGATTCCTTAAGAATAAAAGAGAATTACTAATTCTAAACCACAAATGACCAATCACTTGGCAATCAAACAACCATTCAAATCATCTAATTCATCTAAAACTCAAAATGAATAAATTTTCATTTATGACAATACTCCTCAAACTTTGGGTTACCGGCTTAAATTCCCTAAAGCAAAGTCTCTTTTAGAATCCACCAATTAGAGATATCTAATTCCCAAATGATATACCTAGCAACTGATATAATACTCAACAACAACGAATATCATCTCGCTCAACTTGATTCCCAAAATAGCACTACACTAGCAAGCTCAATAAATGAAGCCACCAAGAGAGTACAATACCACCAACAGATTCATCCTAAGGTTTAAATCCCAATCCTATTCATGATCAAAATCAACACGAAGCTAGCTAACAACCTAATCATCTCACCAGAGGAAAGACAATGACACCATGACATTGGAAACGATAAGAGAATTCGAGGGAAACACGAATGCGATAAGATCGGACGAAAATTAGAGGAACGCTAGAGGCAGTGAGCCAAAAGCTAGATATTGGATAGATATAGCTATGAAGGTAGCCAAGCAAAGGAAAAGATAAGAGAAAACAATTTCCTAGGAATCGGGCTTAGTAGGAACTTGTATGAAAGGAAATTGAAAAGGATAATGGCACAAAAAAAAGGTTTAAGGTTTAATCCACAAAATTCCCTTTTCAAACTCAGGGCGATAGCAAAGCAAATCATCTCAATAACAAAGGTCTCTTACAAGGGACCCTCGTACCACAAATCATCGGAGTAAGGTACAACTAGCTTTAACAAATCGATTACAATCCAATTCATCCGCCCTTTCATATAACACGGATTCCCAATTGCGGTGTGACACCCTCAAATTTGCGGAAAGGAAAAAAAATAATTTAAATACATAAAAGAAATAGGAGAATACAATACGAAGGTGTCATAAAATAAAAAGGTCATTTCAAAACGAAATAGTATTATACAAAAGAAATATACAAGACGGGAGACATATCTCCCGTATAAATACGGAAATAAAAAGAGTGTATAATAATATACAATCCTAAAGAACCGAGTATAGGTCCAAGGTAAATACTTTGCTCGCTAGCTCGTCAATGTACCCCAATTATGCATTCACCACCTGTTCGACCGCATTAAATATAAACACGGAAGCCACAGTCAGTGGGGAGTAACTCCGAGTCCTCCCAGCCACGAAATGTCGAGTTTAATGAAACATGAATAACATACAAGCAATGTATATGGAAAATACAAAACTTAAACATATATGATATGCTTTTCATGTTATGAAACAATTAACTAACATATAACCTATCATATGAAAGCTATCCTGTGAAACCGATAATAAAATATAACAAGAGGTAGGGAAGCTGGTATGCTAGCTCAGAGGTTACCCTGTAACGTGGCCATGATACACTCAAACCCTAATCAACACGTAATCATGTGAATCAGTTAACAATCGGTAATCCAAACTCTATCAATCTTAGCCGGCTTGCATCTCACCTTCTAAAACTCATAGAATCATCAAACATGAAAGACCAATACTTCTACAAACAGGCACAAGTTCTTAGTGACGTCAATAGAAGACTGTAACTCGAGTCTATACCACGAGGTAGGATATACTTAAATATTTAGGCTCAGCGGTCACTCCGGTAACATGGCCCAAATACCAAGCACACATCTAGGCTCAGCGGTCACACTAATGACATGGCCCAGATCCAAAGCACATATCTTAGCTCAGAGGTTCCTCTCAGAAACATGTCCAAGATACGACTCAACCCTAAACCTAGACTGCGCAGACCCAGAGAAATGCGGAACAACATCGCATCCAAGACCCATGATACAATCACATGAGTACACCCTAAGAAGATCCATCAAAGGGGTTGGCTAGTACTTAAACTGGCTCCATTTCCCAAAGTGGAAACAATGGCAGCCATACCCCGACTTGGATATAAACCCACCAAGCCGGGACACAGAAGCTATCAAGCGGCAAACTCCATATGCTCGTTAAAGATAGTACGGGCCTATCAATGTCATGGTCCAAGATACTCATTTAGAATTAGAATGATCAAGACGCCATATACTCATAATTCTCTATGGGTACTTAGTCAACACGACACCAACCATATAATTAAAACAGTCACGGAATAACATCCTAACATGTGACTAATTTCATATAGATCATAATCAAATATCATAACGCCTCATATCTACTAAGGCTCATTCATTCATTCATTAAAATAAAACCTTACCTGAAGACAAATCCCCGACCCGAGTCCCGCGACGGGTCATCAGTCAATCGGGGCTGACTAGATCTTAGTTTGACCAAACCCGTTCGGTCAAACCGGCTAGAAACAGAGGCTTAGCCCTCGAGGCTTGAACATAAGAATATCACAATCATTTCATGTTATTTCATTCTATTTCTAGCATGAATTATTAAAACCATACGAAAACCCGCTTGACTTAAAGGATATAAAATTAAACCACAATCATGTATTATAATTTCTAACATGTGAGAAATATTAATATATTGAAAACCTTTTTAATTAAATATTTTACTTATTAAAATTTCCCACTTGTTAAATATTACAAAACACGATAAAATAACAATACTCAAAAACCATCACAAGTCCAAGGGAACCCACGGTTCATTTTGGACCGGCTTTGGTCATCTTTTCTAAAAACCGTATCTTATTATTTACCGCATGCTTAACATATTTAAAACCATTAAAACAACAACAAAACAATCAAGTATCGACGAAACCCAAGAACCAAAACACGGACCAACCAGACCGGGTTGGACCGGTCTGAACCGGCCTGAACCGGCCTGGTTTGGACCGGTTTCCAGCCCCTCCAAAACAGCCCCTTACACGGCCCCACCACAAACAACCACAAATTATTTCCAACATGTTTTAATTATCAAACAACCATTTTAACAACCAATTAAACCATCATCATACAAAAATCATGATTATTAACAAATCATCCAAATTATCAAGAACACTAAAAACATGTCATAAATCCATACAACATAATAATCATAACCACCTATCATGTTACTACTTAAAAACCGTAAATCATAAACAACAACTAAAATATGTAACATTGATTCGTCGAGTAACTCGGAATCGTTACCTTAGCTAGGATAAAATCAAGTAGCACCAAAATATAAGAACTAAGAACTAAGAAACCCGTCTTCTAGTCTTCTCCTATTAAGATATACGAGTCACCAAACTCGTCTTCAAAATCTTCCCCTATAGAAATGACAAGAAAAACATTATTAGAACTTAAAAATATGATATTTCCATAATTAAGTGTTGAAAAACGATTTGTCGGAATTGGAAATAAACGTAGTTACTTGAAGATGGGGGGGAGCGAGAGGAGGTCCTAGAACTATAAGTTAGGACGGATTTAATTAAGAAATGAAGGTTTATGAAGTTTGCTCAAGAACGATGAAGAACGGATGTGAAGAACGCGAAGAACGGCTCAAAGAACGATTTAAAGAAAGTGCTATTTGATCTTAATTTGATTTGTTGAAAAATGAAAAGTTGTTTGTGAGTAGGAATGAGTGGATGAGTGCCGTGTAAATATAGGCCAAAAAAGTGAGTTGGGTTTTGAAATTGTTGTTATGGAATTGACCCGGTATAATAATTATATTACCGTAATTAATTAGATATTAAGTTAATTGAATTAAATATCAAGATATTATGTTATTGTAATGAAAAGAAAGAAAATATCAAGGTCAAAGAGAGAAGAAAAACCGTGAGGATAGGAGAGAAAGCGGGTCTGATTTTGAGCGATTTGCGTAATTTTCGTTAACTGATCGATAAAGTTGAAAATATCTTAGATATTCCTATTAATTTAATCAAAAGAATTAAAATATCTAACGTGAGTGGAAAACGATGACATGGGCGCGTGACTCATGCCAAAGTCGAGTTTCGATTTTGTTGCGCGCTTTACGATGCGTCGGGAATAGTTAAATGACGTTCGGTTAAAAACCGTAAAAGTTCTTCTTTAAATTCCAAATAAATTCAAAATAATTATATACATTATGGACAAATCATATATATCTTAATAAAATAATTCAAAATTTTAAATTTTTTTAAAAAACTTTCGGTCTTTCAAACTTACAAGCGTCGGAAAAGTCACAAACGAAGTCAAAGTCGACTTAAAAGTCAGAAAAGTCAAATGACTTAAAATCCAGAAAAGTTTATGGACGACTTAAAAGTCAGAAAAAGCCATTGACGACTTTAAAAAGTCAGAAAAAGTCAAAGACACTAAAAAAGTCCAGAAAGTCAAGAAATTACCTAAAAACGGTCTTTTCTTAAATCTCTCCCAGAAATTCCAAATACGAACTCGGAATTTCCAAATACGACTCGAAACAATAAATTCTATTTTAAAACTTAAGTTTGCTGAAAAGTATCCGTAAAATATTTTCACTAGAAAAATAGGGTACTTTTCAGGTTGTTACAATCACCCCTCCTTTTAAAAAGTTTCGTCCTCGAAACTTAGAAGAAGGAAAGTAACATATATGTAGGTCTATTTCAAAATTGTAAAAATATACTTGTAATAAAATATAGGGTCTTATCAATGGAACGGAAAGTTCTCGTCAGCTGTTAAGAACCTCGACGTCCCAAGTCAAAGACTTTAAAAGATACATTTTCGCATCAATAAATGAGAAAACTAGTTATCGAACGTCTCCAATAACAAGTCTCAACATTCCTTGACGGTAAAATACTTGAAATCATCAAAAATCTCCAAAAGCGATTAGTTAAAAAATTCTATAGCAAATGTAATAACACTACTATCTATACTTAAATTTTCTAACTAAAGCTTCTAATAACCTATCTATACGAGATGATAATTGATAGAAGGAACGAAATATTCGAAAGAATAAAGCGAATAGAAAGAGAGAAAAGAGAGGAATGAATCACCAAACTATCCTCCATAAATGACAATTCGAATGTCGATCGTAACTTGACAACCCTAACTGTGCCAGTAAACTAATCCTCAAAAGAGTGTGATATACTCTCAACATTTTCCATCATCCGATTCCTACCTAAATATTTCATAAGCACGACACATAGAGTAAGAACTCCCAATTATTCAAATTCAATTAAAATCTTCTAAGGTCCATCGGTACGGTAAACTCCATAACTAAAAATCCCATAAAAGATTCATTACGAACTCAAATCTGCTTAACTCCATCAAAACTCTTATTGGAAACCACCATCAAAACATTTATAATTTGGTAAACAAGACCGCTAATAACCACAAAGTAAAGGACTTACTATGAAATCCTTTAATCTAATTTCTTCAAAACTTCATTACCCTAAATTATTAACAACGGACCTTCTCATCCTCAAAAGTTGAATCACAAAACCTCAAAGAGATTAGTCACACAAATCTTATTTCACTTAACTTTTGCCAAACATAAGGCAATGCAACCGTAAATCAATTTATTTATCTCTTCCAAACTCTCAATACGTCGGTTTTCGCTTATGACTATATTCCTCAAGTTTGGTCATCTAAATCCAAAATTCCACAAGGTAATTATTCCCGTTAGAGTCCAACATTTAAAGACCACAATTTCCAAGTAACACTTAAAGAGCCACTAAAATCCTTAACCACAACAACCAACCACCATTATGCTTAATTCGATCCTCAAAAAGAAATGATATTGCAACTTCAAATTTTCATAATCTAAAACCACTAGGAGAATTTCATCCTAAGTTTATCCTCAAATCCTTGTAATCATCTAAACACGGAACTAGCTTAATAGTATGGTTAGGCACCATATTCGAAACTTCTTATTTACTCTAAAATAGACATATCATAAGCATGGTCTTCAAACCAATACTAAACTTCTAATTCCAAAAGACTAAATTACCAATGAGTTAAGAAGTAATAGCCAACTCATTCGACTTTACACCTTCGAATATCAGGAACTATTTACACACAAGTCATGACAAGCTTCAAGCATTAAAATCATTAAACAAACCTTACCACACTTTCCTCAAGGATACCCACTCTCACCACCCTAGGGTGAAATTAGATCTATACCATTTCCTCAAATCACAAGTTCATTCTAACTAACACTAATATTCCACAAAATTCAAAGTTCTTCCGACTAAGTATAATATACTTCAAACAAATGGGTATGACATCCATAAAATGTTACCAGAGGAAGATAAGAATACCAATGGTATAATGGAGGAACTATTAAGAGAAATTTCCAAAAGGTAAATAGGTTGGAAGAGAAAGAAGCACCTATATAGAAAGAAGAGGGCATAATATTATAAGGACGAGAGAATTCGCAGATGAAGAAAGAATTCACTTCAATTATGCTTTATAAATCTTCAAATCTTCGGTAGAGGATACTCCTTCTAGGTAACACATATTCCACCATAAGGCGTAATATTGCTCCTAGCAATTTGGCTAGCCACCCAAGCATAGCCTCCTTGGCAATTGTCTTCTTTATGAGGAGGGACCTGGTTGGCAGTAACAACGATCTCTTCTACACGAGGTCCAACCATCTTCATAAGAGACAAAACAAATTAAGTTACTCCTAACAATTAGCATAAACCAATAGACTACAACATAAATCCTAATCTACCCATCCTACCATTCTATCTCACCAGTTCATTATTTTATTAAGGTTCAAAGTTATTTGTATTTACAAGGGTAACAAACGTGCGGCGGGAGCAAAATAGCTCTGATACCAACTGTGACACCCTCAAATTTGCGGAAAGAAAAAAAATTATTTAAATACATAAACGAAATATGATAATACATAACGAAGGTGTCATAACATAAAAAGGTCATTACAAAACGGAAATAATATTCTACTAAAGAAATATACAAGACGGGAGACATATCTCCCGTATAAATACGGAAATAAAAGTGTGTACAATAATATACAAACTATGAACCGAATATAGGTCCAAGGTAAATACTTCGCTCGCTAGCTCGTCCATGTACCCCAAATATGCAACACCACCTGTTCGACCGCATTAAATATAAACACGGACGCCACAGTCAGTGGGGAGTAACTCCGAGTTCTCCCAGCCACGAAATGTCGAGTTTAATGAAACATGAATAACATAAAAGCAATGTATATGGAAGATACAAAACTTAAACATATATGATATGCTTTTCATGTTATGAAACAGATAACTAACAATTAACCTAGCATGTGAAAGCTATCATGTGAATCCGATAATAAAATATAACTCGAGGTAGGGAAGCTGGTATGCTGGCTCAAACGGTTACCAAGTAACATGGCCCTGATACACTCAAACCCTAATCAACACGTAATCATGTGAATCAGTTAACAACCGTTAATCCAAACTCTATCAATCCTAGCCGGCTTGCATCTCACCTTCTAGAACTCATAGAATCATACATACATGAAAGACCAATACTTCTACAAACAGGCATAAGTTCTTAGTACAGTCAATAGTCGACTTCTGTAACTCGAGGCTATACCACAAGGTAGGAAAACATCCTAGTCCTAGACTGATCAGACCTAGCGACAACAGCTATTCCGTTCCCCGTCCCATGACATAACCGTCTATGAGAAACTCTACTAGGCGACCCCCTAAGCAGAGATGGCTAGTACTTAAGCTGGTTCCAACCCCAAAACGGATTAGGCAACCATGCCCCGACTTGGATATAAACCCACCAAGCCGAGACACAAAAGCTATCAAGCGGCAAACTCCGTATGCTCGTTAAAGATAGTACGGGCCTATCAATGTCGTGGTCCAAGCTACTCATTTAGAATTAGAATGGTCAAGACGCCATATTCTCATAATTCTCTATGGGTACTTAGTCAACACGACACCAACCATAAAATAAAACAGTCATGGGAAAACATCCTATCATGTGACTATTTGCATATCAATAATAATCAAAAATCATATCGCCTCATATCTACTAAGGCTAATTCATAATTAAATACAACCTTACTTGAAGACAAATCCCCGACCCGAGTCCCGCGACGGGTCATCAGTCAAATCGGGGCTGACTAGATCTTAGTTTGACCAAACCCGTTGGATCAAACCGGCTAGAAACAGAGTCTTTATCACATAGACATAGACATAAAAATCAACATATTCATTACATGTTATTTATTAAAACTTCTAACATGTGAATAAATAAATATTACGTAACCCCGCTTGACTTAAAGGATATCAAATTAAATTACGATCTCGTCTTATAATTTCTAACATGTGAGAAATAATAATTTTATGAAAAACCTTTTTAATTAAATAATTTTACTTATTAACATTTCTCACTTGCTAAATATTACAAAACACGATAAAAATGACGATAACTCAAAAACCGACACGAGTCCCAAGGTGGGACCCACGGGCTGAATTGGGCCGGACCCACATGGGCCTGTTTTGGGCCTCACGGACAGAATTGGGCTGTTTTGGCCTTTGATTCGATTTTACTAAAAACCGTTTCCTTATATTTCCCGCATGCTTTAACATATTTACAACTCGTCAAAACAACAACCAATCAATCAAACATCGACACAACCCAAAGACCAAAACCCGGACCCACCTTGACCAACCCAGACCGGTCTGAACCGGCCTGGACCGGTCTGGTTTGGTCCGGTTCACCTTCCTCTTAAAACCGGTTCACCAAACAACACACTCAAAATGTTTCCAACATGTTTTAATCATCAAACAACTATTTTAACAACCATCATACAAAAATCATGATTAACAATAATTCATCCAAAATCATCAAGAACACAAAACATATTAAAAATTTCCTAAACAACATAAAAATCATAACTTATTAAAAATCATCAAAAGTCTTCAAGAACACTAAACTTGTTAAAATTTCATAAACAACATAAAAATCATAACTTATGAAAAATCATCCAAATTCTTCAAGAACACTAAACTTGTTAAAAATTTCATAAACAACTTAAAAATCATAACTTATGAAAAACCATAAAAATTCATCAAGAACCATAAATCAATATAAAAATTTCCTACAACTTAAAAATCATCAAGGACAATAATACAACATAAAAATTATAACTTTATGGAAAATCATAAAAATTCATAAAACACAATAATAACCATTCCTTATCATATTACTAACAAAAATCCATAAATCATAAAAAGATGAACCAAAAATAAAGATGAACCAAAATCAAAAGAAACAAAACTTAAAGCTAAGTTACTAACTAAAATCATACATAACCCTAACATGAACAAAACTAAAACTAAGGCTATGTGACATTATATCGTCGAGTAACTCGGAATCGTTACCTTAGCTTAGCTAAAATCAAGTAGCACCAAAATAATAAGAACCAAGAAAATAAGAAACCCGTCTTCTAATCATCTCCTAAAATATATGAGTCACCAAACTCGTCTTCAAAATCTTCCCCTATAAGAAATGACAAGAAAAACATTATTAGACTTAAAACTTTGATTTTCCATAATTAAAGTGTTGAAAACGATTTTGTCGGATTTGAAAATAAACCGTACGTGAAGATGGGGAGCGAAGAGGAGATCCTAGAAATATAAGTTAGGACGGATTTAATTAAGAAATGAAGGTTTTATGAAGGTTTTGCTCAAGAACGACGAAGAACGGATGAAGAACGACGAAGAACGTTCAAGAACGATGAAGAACGATTTATTTGATCTTAAGTTGATTTGTTGTAAAATGAAAAGTTGTTTGTGAGTAAAGTGGGGTGAGGAGTGTCGTGTAATATAGAGCAAACTAGTGAGTTGGGTTTTGAAATTGTGGTTATGGAATTGACCCGGTATAATAATTATATTACCGTAATTAATTAGATATTAAGTTAATTGAATTAAATATCAAGATATTATGTTATTATAATGAAAAGAAATAAAATATCAAGGCTAAGAGAGGAAGAAAAACCGTGTGGTATGGGTGATATCGGGTCAGTTTTGTAAACGATTTGCGTAATTTTCGTTAACTGATCGATAAAGTAAATAAATATCTAGATATTATTATTAGTTTAATCAAAAGAATTAAAATATCTAATGTGAGTGGAACACGATGACACGCGCGTGTGACTCATGCCAAAGTCGAGTTTTGAATTTGTTACGAGATTTACGATGAGTCGGAAATAGTTAAATGACGTTCGGTTAAAACCGTAAACGTTATTCTTTAATTTCCGAATAAATTCAAAATAATTATATTAAATTATGATAAATCTTAATAAATCTAAATAAAAATAAATCAAAAATATTATTTTTTTAAATAAAATTTCGGTCTTCAAACTTATGAGACGAGTCGGGAAAAAGTCAACGGAAGTCAAAGTTGACTGAAAAGTCGAGAAAAGTCGAAGATGACTTAAAAGTCAAGAAAAGTTTAGGACGACTTAAAAGTCAAGAAAAAGTCAATGACGACTTTTAAAAAGTCAAGGAAAAGTCAAAGACGACTTAAAAGTCAAGAAAAGTCAAAGATGACTAAAAACGGTCTTTTCATGAAATCCCTCAAAATTCCAAATACGAACGCGGAATTTCAAAATACGACTCGGAACAAAAATTCCTATTTGAAAAACTTAAATTCTACTGAAAAGTGTTAGTAAATATTTTTACTAGAAAAATTGGTATTTTTCGGGTTGTTACATGAACTATATCATGAAATCACGCATTCAAGAACGACACAAGACGACAATCTCACGGTAAATGAAACGCACTAGCATCGTGTACATGGCAAGTATGATTAACGGCATCCACGGGATCACATTTCCCTGAACTCATACGCGATGCTTACATTTCGCCTATGTAGACACATTTCCTCCTGGTAGCACGACGATAATAATACGGTACTAGTCTAAACCTGGCCAGGATCTCGGAATATAACGTTTTCCGATTCGACGTGCGATAAAACGTTTCGCACCCAAGACTCGGTCTTACACATGACGCCGAGTACCCCAAATTCGGTAGATCAATTCACGAAAGAGGCGGAAAAACAGCTCAAGCCTCATAACATGCGGTACGCTACATGCAAATAACACCACCTCGCAAGTACACAACATTTGACGGCCGGGTCGATCAACGCATAGCGTTCAACTCCCAACAACGTCGTCGTATGCCCACTAACACATGCATTTAAGCAGTAGGATACCTCTCCGTTCCGACATTCCAGCCTTACGAACGGAAAGGTAGCCAAGGGCATGAGAATACAAAGCACAAGACAAAATAGTGCTCAAACCGACTCATTTGTAAAAACCGACTCAAAGTGGAAACATATCGAAAACCGTCACAAAACATGTGATACATGCGAAAGAGATATCATAAATCCAAATATGAATATTATAAGACATTACGTAAAATTATACGATAAACCGATCATGCGAACTATTATAAATTACGAGTTTTAGAAAATAAAAGATATGCATACAGCCGTGTTCCAGGCCGGGCAACAGACCGGCGGCCGGTAGGCCGGCTCAGAACACAGGGCAAAAATCCAAAAATCACAAAAACAGAGAAATGTAGTCTAGGCCGGTCAGTAGACCGGCGGCCGGTGGGCCGGCACAGAATACAACAACAAAAATCCTAACATCACTACTGATGTGCTCTAGGCCGGTCAAGAGGGAGGCGGCCGGTACCCCGGCTCAGAGCACAACACTAACAAATACAAAAATCACAAGTTTGGAAACTATCAAAATAAGGGTCTACTTCAAATGGTCATAACTAGAGTTCTAAATATGGGAATGCAGAAATTCCAAGTCGAGGTGATAGCTTATTCTCTTACGGTTCCAACGAGTGGTCACAAGCCCAAAACAAGCAAGTAACGAAGAAGTTATGATCATTCTACGAAAAAGGGTCGGTGCAGGAAATTGCCAGCCGGGCACTAGACCGGCTGCCGGTCCTTCGGCCAGGAGCACCCTTCTACCCGAGAACCACCAACACCAATCCTATCATTTTCAATTCTCCTAATTCACTTCTAATAATTATCAACAATCAATATTCATCATCAACAATCATCAAATAACAGCAATCATAAATCATAACATGATTCCTAAGCTTCTAATCATATTCCAAATACGATTTCTAACATATAAAGCATGCAAAACACGTAAATGATACCGAGTAACCCTTCACCATTACCTTTACGCGTCTTTAATCGATTACTAAGCCTTCCTAGTAGTCTCCACCTACAATTAGGCAATATAAGATGAATATACTTCACCTTGAGAAAGACGGATAATTTAAAAGGCGAGAAAGACGGTAATTTTATTACCAATACGGATAGAGGAAGCTAAGAGGGGAAGAATAAGACGAACTTACGTGAATTCCGTCAAAGAACGAATGCTCTAGGCGAATTCTAAGATCGAAATCAAAGAGGGAAAGCTTTTGATTTGGGTTTCTTAGTGATGAAGAAAAGTGTTGGTGTTTGTGTGAATGAAAATAGAATAAGTGGTAGTATGAGATTTATAAGGAAAAAGTCAACAAAAGTCAAAGTCGGTTTAAAAGTCAAGAAAAGTCAAAGACGACTTAAAATTCAAGAAAAGTCAAAGACGACTTAAAATTCAAGAAAAGTCAAACTCGACTCAAAAGTCAAGAAAAGTCAAACTCGCCTTAAGACGGATTTTCATGGAATCTCACAGAAATTCCAAATACGAACTCGGAAATTCTAAATTCGACTCGAAACATAAAAAGCTAATTTAAAACTTAAATTCGCTGAAAAGATTTCGTAAAATATTTCTACTAGAAAAATAGGGTACATTTCCGGGTGTTACATTACGTAGACAAACAGAAATAGCAATCAGAACGATGAGAAAGATGCAAGTATTGCTAATCCATTAGCCATGCTTTTGCAAGCTGAACATGATAGTCATGTCATTTCAATGGGGATTAAAATAAATTCCTGAATTGCTAGAGATTATGAGATATGACCTGTAAGACACCTTGCAATGAGTGGGAGGATGTGACACAAAAGAGACAAGAGAATCGGTAGCACACAACTTGTCGAGACAAGAGGGAGAAATTGTAGGAGGAGGACTCTTTCGCAATAGTGTTGTTACATGCACAACTTGTATCGGACAAGTGGGAGATTGTTGGAGTAAGTGTCCTCCACAATAGTGCATTTATATAATAAATATCATTTGGAATATATGTGGCATGATTAGTATATTCTGATACTCCACGTCAGTTGATTAACGTAAATCGGTAACGCTTGGCTGACTAGAGTTTGACGTTATTGTCGTATGATGGCGATAATCAACTGATCCCTTTAGGTCACACCTATAGGATGAGACCCAAATAGAATACTAATTATTTGTATACGATACAGTTTAATTAGAGCATTACATATATTTTATATGTACGTTTAGTTACGAGAGTTATTTATTGGAAATTGAGTTAGGAACTCATTCCACTTAAGTTTATTAGTCAATTATACGATAACTGACTGAATAAATTTTACGTCTTATTTAATACGATTAAAAAAGATTTTATTTAGTGATTAATCATTAATTCATTAAATAAGTTGACGTTATGCATATATTTTGAGGTAGAGGTAATTAGTTAATTATATTTACAAAGAGTTGTAAAATAAATTAACTGGACATTGTGGGACCCATTATATATTGATATAATGGTATAATATCACTTAAAAGTTAAGTATAGATTATTTATTAATTTGAGTCATATAATTGTTATATGATCAAATTAACACTTAATTATACAAGATAATTAAGCATATGATTAATAAGTATTCGTGGGACAAATATCAAAAATCAAAATGGTCCATATTGGACACAAGTGACCGGTTGTGTACACATAAAAGACAATGATAATTGTCTTGAGTGACTAGCACATAAACACACTTGATAATGACATATCCTACAAGCTTTAATCATTGATTTAACTCTACACTTAAGCCATCTTGCATGTGAATAAAATAAACAAAATTGAGCTCAATTGTAGCTCAAGTGGACCGGCCATTTTGGCCTTCAAATAGAACAAGAGTTGTTCATTTTTATTTACTTCATTTTTGTGTTTTATTCTAACTTCTCTTACTTACTCAACTTCTCTCTAAAACTTATATGCAAACTAATATTCTCTACATATTACTAGTGTAGTAATACAATAATATTAGTAGTATTTATCTTACTTATTATCTAGTTAATAATAAGCTAAGATTATTTGGGTTTAATCTTGGATGCAACAAGAAGGAGACCTTCTACTTTGGAGGTTGTTTTATGGAGGATCATCCATTAATTTCATGCTCAAGAAAAATAAGTAGGAGTTCTTATTGTGCCCATATTGAACCGAAAATTCCCAATGTAAGGATATTTTCGTCTTATCTTTTCTTTATGCTTTTATATTTTCATGCATGATAACTAGATCCTAAATCATTAAGTTAATGTAATTTAATGAACTAATTAGAGGAGTTTAATTAGAGGTCTACGACTTTCAAAAAGATTGTGGGATAGTATCACAATCGACTTCTTCTGGCACACCTCAATTAAATGGTGTGTCCGAAAGGAGAAATCGAACTTTATTAGATATGGTTCGATCGATGATGAGTCTAACAAAGCTTCCTGATTATTTTTGGGGTTTCGCTATCTTATCTGCAATATTTTCACTAAATCGAAGCACGACTAAAGCGGCAAACAAGACTCCATATGAGATATGGATAGGGAAAGTCCTTTATTTGTCGTTTCTGAGAATTGGGGATACGAGGCGTTTGTTAAGAATAAGTCTGACGATAAACTCGCTGTGACAACCCTCGCGAATGCGGAAAGATAAAACATACAAGCATGTGAAATAATATGCGGAAATACGGTATTTTAAAAACTTTTAATCATGCAAGATATATATAACACGAGGTGTGTCAAAATATTACAAACTAAGTACGGAATATACAATAAAGAGACGACGTCTCTTAAAATGTTAGCAAAGAACAAGTGTTTAACCAAAACTAGCTACTATCGTATAGAGGTGAACTTCCAGGGACAACGCCCGCTAGCTCACACCCGAACCCCAAAATATCGTATCCAAAAAGTCATCCATAGCAAGCAACCTGTTCATCCATGAAAAACATGAATGCCACAGTCAGTGGGGAGTAACTCCGGGTTCTCCCAGCCATATTACATCAAACGTACACATAAGGTAATACGAAAGTAAAGCATGCATAAATATATATACATGTGAGTTGCGATAAGAATAGATAGGCAATCCGAGATATAACGATAAGATCATATAGAAATCAAATACGTAACCATCATGTTATTCAAAGACTCGGGAAAAGACACTCTTAGGCAATCGAATACGCTCACTAGGGCTTGCATCTCACCGTTAGCGGTATAAGATTGATAAGATTGAGACTCGACAGACAAACCAGTCACGTCATGCGATGATCACAATAAATCCAACACATTATCATCCATTCACGATCCAAGACAATGACGGTGTCAGTCATGCAATGACCATGAATACAATCATGAAATCACGCATTCAAAGACAACGACACAAAGACGACAACTCTCCCGGTAAATGAAACGCACTAGCATCGTGTACATGGCAAGTATGATTAAAAGGCATCCACGGGATAAAACATTTCCCTGAAAGCATACGATGCTTACATTTCGCCTATGTAGACACATTTCCTCCTGGTAGGACGCGATAATAAATACCGGTCCTACGTCTAATGGCCAGATTCTCGGAATCACATTTTCCGATTCGACATGCGATCACGTTTCGCATCCAAGACTCGGTCTTACAAAGAAAACGCCGAGTACCCACATTATCGGTAGATCAATTCACGAAAGAGGCGGAAAACGAGCTCAAGCCTCATAACATGCGGTACGCTACATGCAAATAACACCACCTCGCAAGTACACAACATTTGACGGACGGGTCGATCAACGCATAGCGTTCAACTCCCAACAACGTCGTCGTATGCCCACTACACATGCAATTAAGCAGTAGGATACCTCTCCGTTCCGACATTCCAGCCTTACGAACGGAAAGGTAGCCAAGGGAATGAGAAGACAAAGCACAAGACAAAATCGTGCTCAAACCGTAACATATGTAAAAACCGACTCAAAATGGGAACATATCGAAAACCGTCACAAAACATGTGATACATGCGAAAGAGATATCATATATCCAAAACATGAATATTATAAGACATTACGTAAAATTATACGATAAACCGATCATGCGCACTATTATAAATTACGAGTTTTAGAAGTCAAAAGAAAACAACACAGCCGTGTTGCAGGCCGGGCAAATGACCGGTGGCCGGTGGGCCGGCTCAGAACACAGGCAAAAACCAAAAACAGAGAAAAGAGGTCTGGGCCGGTCAGTCGACCGGCGGCCGGTCGACCGGCACAGAACATCACACCAAAACTCAAAACTTCAATACTGATGTGTTCCAGGCCGGTGGGTTGACCGGTGGCCGGTGGGCCGGCCTGGAGCCCCTCTTCATGCAAAAACCAAGTTTCCAAAATGAGTTACTGAAGTGTTCTCAGCCGGTGGTCAGACCGGCGGCCGGTCGACCGGCTGGGAACACCCCTTCATCCGAGAGCTTCCAAAACTTAACCAATTCAATCCAAAACTTATATATACTTCTAATAATCATCAAGAAGCAATATATATCATCAATATTCATCATATAACATCATTTACTAATCATAGCATGGTATCTAATCTTCCTAATCATAATCTAATACGATTTTCTAGCATATAAACATGTAAAACACGTAAGTGATACCGAGTAACCCTTCACCGTTACCTTTACGCGTCTCTACTAATCGGCAAGCTCCTCCTCTATAAGGAAATAGTCTTTGTCGGGATCTTGGAGGTCGCCACCTACAATTAGATCGTAAAAAGATGAATAAAGTTCATCTTGAGAAAGACGGGAAATTTGAAAAGCGAGAAAGACGATGATTTTAATATCAATACGGATAGAGGAAGGTACGGGATGAAGAATAAGACAAACTTACGTAAATTCTATCAAGTAACGAAGAAGTTACGACGAATCAAAGATCGATATTCAAAGAGGGAAAGTTTCTTAAGGAAGAAGGAAGGGTTTTGTGTTTGATTTTGTGATGAATGAAAAATTAGGTTAAGGGAGGGAGTTGTGGGAGTTATGAAGGAAAAAGTCAAAGACGGGTTCAAAGTCAAGAAAAGTCAAACTCGTCTTAAGACGGGATTTTCATGGAATCTCGCAGAAATTCCAAATACGAACTCGGAAATTCTAAATTCGACTCGAAACTTTAAATTCTAAATTAAAACTTAAATTTGCTGAAAAGATTTCGTAAAATATTTCTACTAGAAAAATAGGGTACATTTCCGGGTGTTACATATAGTGCCCGTATCAACGATAAATTTGTGTTATTTCTTTAGGATTCGCTTACGCCAGCTTTTAAAAATTAGGAATTGTAATCATAAAAAATATTTAGTTGGGTTTTCTTAATTTCAAAGACAAATAGACGGTTAAGTAGTGTAATTACTGATAAAAATTTAATTGAATATAAGGATAATCATTAAACTCGAAAAACGCCTAGTCCTTACGACGGAAATATCCGTGTTAATATCAAAACGGATCGAGTATCATCCCACATGAGCATATAAACAAATTTTTATACTTTTCTCTATGTTATTTGTTATTCTCTTATTCATCTCACATATGGATTTATTTTTCCCGTCACGGCGTCACCCCCATTTCGTAAATCCTGAATTCGCCACTGATATACTTCCCCATATATCAATACCCAAATTTTCATTTAAGACGGATACAATCTGTCTTAAGCTTAACAACAATAAAATTCATATCAAATCATCTTACTTATTGGCTAAAAAATACCATTTTTTTGTATTTAGTATTACCATCATATGGTACTGGTAGTATTAGACCCGTCTTAAGCTTAAGACGGATAATACCTGTCTTAAGCAAGACTTCCTGTTATCATCATATCCGTATGATAACTTCTTATTTAAGAAACAAAATAACCATCTTTATATTTTATGACCATCTTTAATATCAAAAATATATTCACCTCGATTTTAAGTCGGTCATGTGAATATATGTTTACAATACTGATGGCCATGAGTCGGTCTCATTATATAGGACGTTCACAAGTAGAATTTACATCTCCAAAAGTCGAAATTTGCAACTTACTTAATCTGGAATTCAATACTGATTTTATTGGAGTTTGACAACCATGCATTGCCCGGATCAAATTGGTTGTCAAGGAAGATCTAGTCCAAGTCCGACCCGTTGGTGTCCCTAGCCATAAACTATTTACTTTGCCACGCTAAAATTTGTTGAATAGCAAAAAAAATGGGATGGAAAAGTATTTGTACAATCAGAAATTTGTAGCCACATTGGTAACTTTCCACCCACAAGTCCACATTCACCACTTAAGACTAAACCAGCCAAAATATACAAATATTAGTGAAAAAATAATAATATAACCAAGGAAACAGGTGAAAACTGAAGGACCTACTAAAGTTCCTAGTGAAGATACAAAATGCAGGTTTATAAATGTCGATCTTCACACGCACCGAGAAGCTAAACTGAATTCACTTGTGCTCTACTTCCTTGATAAAGGAAATATCAGCAGTTCTCGGAGATAAGAGCAGCACCTTATCATGATCAGCATCTTCGCTTTCAGTATGATCGTGGTGACTTGCGACTGAGGATGTTTCACTTAAATCTTCTTCTATACAAGATCGAAACACACATGAAATCAGTAGTTGTACAAGAATGTACGCTCATTAAAACACACGGCTAAGGGCGTACTCACCTGTACATTCATGATACTCGGGCAATTGTTTGACGGTTGTTACTTGCAGACTCTCCGGGAGCAGGCAGCTACATACTGAACCTGAAGTCCCATCCAGATGTGATTGGGTTAGCATCAATGATAAAGAACGGAAAAAGTTGGAAAGCTCAACCTGATCTGATTGGATCACGAAACTAATTTACACTTAAAAAACGTTCCACATTTTCATAGGAACTAAAAAAACGTTATTAGGAACATAAATGATTAAAGCACGATGAGTCATTGAACTGACTGTACAGCTGCGCTTGCTGTACTGTAAAGCGGTTCATTTGTCTGTGTACATCCGACCCCCAGTTACCCACTGGATGATTGGTGTTGTGGAGAACTGATTTAAAGTTCATATTATCCTGGCTTTATTATAACATTGTTTTTGGATTAAGCATTCTCGCTGATAAATTATAGTAGTTCCGAACAGCTTAGTTTTCTGTATACATTATCCTGTTAACTGCTACTCATGCAACTAATAAACCAAGTGTTAGCCTCCATAAGAGTTAAGACACCCTTAAATTAACTAGGGCCTTCTCATGAAAACCAATCATGTTGTGGAGCATTAATACAATTTACCAAAAATATTCAAGAGTAATAGGTTATAGACCTGACTCATAATGAACCTAACGAAAAAAAAAGGCGCAAGAATTTTATTTTGGACCACAGTATGACCCGACCCGATCCCATACTGATCCAACCCGCATTTGATTCAAACCCATACTTTGATCCCAATCATACACCAGACCTGCCCAACCCATTTGTCATGTCTAGTAATAATTGATCATTAGGAATATAAGTAGACGAAATACAGAAAGTTTAATGCATACCAGCTCTAGCAAGACGGTTAACCCATCCAGGGATTCGTTTTCCAGTTAATCTATTAGCCATGTCATCTGTGAAATGGTTGCAGTTTTTGGTGATGAGATGATATGTGTCTCCATGATACTCAGAAGCAACTCCTTCAATAAAAGTTCGAAACTCTGGTTGGGACATAGTAATACGACCAAGTGGGATAGAACTTCTATATATAAATCCAGGGCAGCTCCTCGGTTCCACTTCAAAAACCCCACTGGCTGCAAAATCATGAGCTCCAAAACCATACTCCATGCCATGTACTGTTTGTGACAATGCAATGAGGTGTTATTAAGGCACAGCTCACAAGCAACTACATCCATCAACATTAGTATACATTTTTTTTGTCAAAGAAGCTAACTCTTTTAATTAATTATTACATACACCAATTATCATCACGTATCAAATAAAATTATACAACTATTCTTTTGAGGGTCAAAAGACCCATGCTTTAGAAGCCTCCTACAAATTACTTCATAAATAGTCAGATATTCAGAATACTCATTTGTTGGTCATTCGGAGAAAGTACATGTTGATTCAATCTTGGTCGGGTAATTTCAGGTATATGATGCGCTTCACATTGGAGATTGGAATGAGCCAAAATCAATGGCTCTATATTTTATGGACGGAGTACAGACAATGCCGCAATAAAGGTTACAACTCAAACTTAGTTGACACAACTCAGGACCATTGGACAAATTAAAGTTATTACGAGATTATGGCTACAAGACTGATTCAAGATAATCAAACACATTACTCCATACACGATACAGAACTATAGCTGGAAAGGTGACCTCGGCTCCTCAAAGTATCTCTATTGGAGCCGTAATGTACTCCGTACAAATCCATTCCTAGCAATAGTCAAATCTAATGGCATGCATTACTAAAATGGAGGCAAAGATACAATATACATTATTCTTTTCTAGATGAAATTGGTGATAGTTGTCCCTCTTTCGATTAAGGATCACCCGGAAACAACCTCTTTATTATCGCCCGGGAAAGGATGCATACGACCAACCCTACCCCACTTTGAGCCATAACCTCTCTAAAGCATTGTTGGTTATCATAATAATAATGCTAATCTAATGATAATGCATTACATTACATGCATTTCCACCATCTAAATCAACCAATTTACAATAAATCAATGAAACCATTCAACCAACACAAAACCAACATTACCCCAGTGCCACAATGGCTCGCGCATATTGCGAAACCTTAACCGTGTGTCAGCAACACAAAGAGACTCTTTCCGAATGACCCAAATAAATCAAGCAAATCTTATTAACAAAATAAATAAAATAAAGAACAAAAATAATAGAAACAACCTTCGATTCCTGAATGAAAAATGCCAAAACCAAACCAATAGGTGTAATGATTAAGAGGGGTAAGATCATACACATTCAAAACCACTTGTGTCTCAACTCCTCCATTTTTATCCTTTTTTGATACCATTTTTGTTTCCTCATTACCCATTTCATTCAATTTCTAACCCTTTAAGATTAAAGATTCAATCTTTCTTCCCTACTAACAAAAAAATCTCACAAAAAACCCAAAAAAATGATGAAATATTCCACCAAATAACAATAATTATACCCCAAGATCAAAACTTTAGAATATTTTAGAACAACCCAGATCTTGAATGAGTATTTTAAAACTTTTTATAAGATAAAGATCAAAACTTTGGTTTTATTGTAATGGGGGATGTGCAAATCCCCAGAAAAAATGATCCGGAATTGTATATTACAAGAATTTTAGGGGGAAAGGAGAGAGAAAAAAAAAAGTTTGTTAAAAGCGGTACGTAATTTTTTTTATTTATGAAAATAATAATTGTATGAAATTGGGCCTATTTTTTGAGAGTGAACTTATTGAAGGATGCTTGATGGAATGGGCCTACTAAAAGTGTACTTTATGTATGCAATTATTTTGTGTTGAGGGGCCCTTACTTTAAGGTTCCAGCCTAAAATTCGAATATTCATCTTTTAGGTTAGGTGGTAATTTTTGTTTCACAAGATCTCATTTACAACGGTATTATCCATTTTAAGTTTAAAACGGGTCAAATATAGACCAAAATATTTCACTTGTTACCTCGGAAGTCAGAAATACCAATTTTTCGGTCTTTGTTACCACCAAGTGGTGGTATTTGACCCGTCTTAACCTTAAGACGGATAAGGCTTACTATTTTTGGTTTATGGGTAACGAGGGAACCCGCTGTTAGGGTTGAGCAGATTTCGTTTCGAACCGAAAAAATTGACCGGACCAAACCCCAACCAGATACATTTAGGTTCTGTACTCGACCTCATTTTTGAAGTTTTGATTTTCGGTCCGGTGCGATTTGAATCGGTTACTTTTGGTCTGAAACAAATTGGCCATTTTTAGGTGTTTATATTAATTTTGCGCAACTTTCTTAAGTAATCAAGTACGAGTATTTTTTTTTCTGCAAAACAATATTATATTCTTCCTCCATTTTAATCATTTATTTACATTTGAATAAAATATTACTCACTTATATTCAACAAATGTAAAAACACAAATTCTTATTTCAGACGAAGGTATCCGTCTTAAGCTTAAGACGGATACCATATTATCTCACAAAATACCCATCAAGGGTGAGTGGAGAGCACATGGGGGGAGCCCACCTTGTCCCCTCTACCCATTTCCTCTCACAAAATACCCGTTGTAAGATCTGACCCGTCTTAAGCAAGACCTACTGATGTAAAAATATGTTTAGAATAGAAGAAGTATCTATCTATGATATCAGCCTAATACACGTGTCATTCCGACATTGAAATTTCCGCCCCAAGTGCTTAATCCTAATTATTAGTTCGTGTTTTGCACGAGGAGAGTTCCTCTCCATTTCCTTACCTAAGGAAATGGAGAGGTAAGTTTCTCTTAACGGTCTAAATTGCGTTATGTCTGCATCGAATATTTCAAGATTTTTGCATAAAAATAAATGTTAATTAAGTATAAAGGAAAAAAAATTATTAAACGGGTTTGTGAAAGGAAATGGAGAGGATCATAATCGATTTTGCACTATATACTCTACAGCCTACACTAATCTCTATCTCTCGCATCGTTCTTCTCTCCTCTTCATTTCTGCCTCCCTCAACCTTCAAAGCCATATAATCTCGTCACATTCAGCAACAATTATTTGGTTGATGAAGCTATTTTCAACAATACCCATATGTCAAATCGGGTCAGTCTACCCTCTTGACTCGAGTCGGGTTGGGTTCGGGTCAAATGATGTAGAGGATCGGGTTTGGGTGCTCATTATCGAGCCCGGTTACTTTATCACATTATTTCAAGTTTTGACTTTTTAATTTAGTTTTTAACCATTATTTACTTACTTACT
>JAIUZE010002848.1:0-17937 GCA_022085475.1 Heliosperma pusillum | reverse complement strand
AATTACTAATTCCAAACCACAAATGGCCAATCACTTGGCAATGAGACAACCATTCAAATCATCTAGCTCATCTAAAACTCAAAATGAATAAATTTTCATTTATGACAATACTCCTCAAACTTTGGGTATCGACTCAATTTCCCTAAAACAAAGTCTCTTTTAGAATCCACCAATTTGAGACATCTAATTCCCAAATGACATACCAAGCAACCGTTATAATACCCAACAACAACAAACTATTATCATGATCAACTCAATTCTCAAAATAGCACTACAATACCAAGCTCCAAGCCTAAAACCATTAAGAGAGGATACAATATCACTATTAGGATTCATCCTAGAGCTTAAGTCCTATTTCCCATGATGAATTATAACATTAAATTTGCTCAATCCAAGGACACATATTCTAGCTAAAGAATCCCAAATTACATCACGCTTATTCTTTGAGCCTTACAAACGGAATATCCAATCCACTAGAGAAAAGATGAAGGAGCAACGAGATAGAAAACGATAAGGAATCTCAAGGAGAACACGGGAATAAATAAGGCACGAGATTACAAAAGAGGAGCGCTGAAAATAACGAGGTCAAGAAAGAGACAAAGCAGATCGTAGAGGTATGAATATATCCTAGTAAGAAATAAGATACGAGCATGCGATTTCTTAAAGATCAATCTTGACAAAAATATTCAAGAATGGAAATGAAAAGGGATGATGACACGAGTAAAGGTTTAAGGTTTAATCCACAAAATTTCTCCTTTCAGACTTAGGGTGATAGTAAATCAACTCATCCCAATAACAAAGGTCTCTTACAAGGGACCATCGTACCACAATCATAAAAGGTTTCTTTAACTGAAGGACTAACAAATACTCCCTTATACTCGGTCATTTTCAACTCATATAGCCCTCGAATTCATTATTATCAAAGTACAACCTCAAGTCAAACATCATCATTAACGCCCCAAGGTATTTCCCTCATAGCTCACATCATAATCCTCAAGTAATATGGTTCAACTTACAACGAAACCTTACTACTCCAAACGAGTCTCCGATACCATAAGATAAGATCATATCTTTAAATCCAAGAACTATAGCCAAATTCTTTTCCACCAAGCCTATACTCACCAACACAAAATAGGAAACCACAAGACGTCACTTAATCTCAAAAGTATTTCGCACCTCAAGATATCATTCAAAGCTTCCTATTTACACCAATTAGACCTATCATAAGCATGGTCTTCAAAACAATACTAAACTTCTAAGTCCAAAAGACTAAATTACTAATTGAGTTCAGAAGTCAAAGCCAACCCATTCGACCTTACACCATCGAATATCATGAACTATTTACACACAAGTCATGACAAGCATCAAGCATTAAAATCATCAAACTTATCTTACTACCTTTCCTTAGAGTTACAACCAATCATCAATATAGGATAAATTTAGATCTACACCATTTTCCTCAAATCACAAATTCATTCTAACAATCACTAATATTCCACAAAATTGAAAGTTCTTCGGACCAAGTATAATATACCACAAACAAAAGGGTATGACATCCACAAAAATGTTACGAGAGGAAGGTAAGGATACCAATGGTAAGATGGAGGATTTATCAAGAGTAATTTCCAAGAGGCAAACAAGTTGGAAGAGAAAGAAGCACTTATATAGAAGGAAGAGAGCATGATACATTAAGGGCGAGAGAAATCATCGATGAGGAAGAAATATACTTCGATTAGGTTTGTCAATGTTCAACTCTTCGGTAGAAGATACTTCTTCTAGGTAACACAATGATCCACCTCAAAACAGTAGATACAAGCAAACATAACATCACTCAACACAATCAACAAACAAGTTAGAACCTAACAAACATCAAGTACATCATAGACTACCAAGTAAAGTCCTTAATTTCTACCCATCTCTCATTTATTATTTCAAGGTCAAGTAGTTTAAGTTTAGGGTTCACGAGTGTGCGTCGGGAGCGATAAAAAGCTCTGATACCAACTGTGACAACCCTCGCAAATGCGGAAATATAAAACATACAAGCATGATGAAATTACCCCGTCTAGTCGGATTTACCCCATCTATCATAGTTGGTCAAGATGAAATTACCCCGTCTAGTCGGAAATACGGTATTTTAAAAATTTTTATACATGCATGATAGATAAAACGAGGACTGTCAAAATATTACAAACTAAGTACGGAATATAACAAAGAGACGGAGTCTCTCAAAATGTTAACAAAGAACAAGTGTTTAGCAAACTAGCTAATTAACGACTAGAGGTTAATCTTCCGGGGACAACGCCCGCTAGCTCACACCTGAACCAAAAATAGTATAAGCAACAAGCCATCCAATCAAGCAACTTGTTCATCCATGAAAAACATGAACGCCACAATCAGTGGGGAGTAACTCCGGGTTCTCCCAGCCATATCACATTAAACGTACATAGAAGAAAATACAAAAGTAAAATCATGCATATATGAATATACATGTGAGATACGATAAGAATAAATAGGCAATTCGATAAACAATGATAAGAGCATATGGAATACAAATCCGAATCCATCATGTTATACAAAGACTCGGGGAAGACACTCTTTGGCAACCGAATACGCTCACTAGGGCTTGCATCTCACCGTTAGCGGTATAAGTTTGATAAGATTGAGACTCGACAAACAAACCATGCCAATTCATCGAATGACCATGAATATCAATCATGTAATCACCCATCCACACATAACAATACAATGACGATGCCCAATCATGCAATGACCATGAATAAAATCATGAAATCACGCATTCAAGAACAACGACACAAAGACGACCTCTCTCACGGTAAACGAAACGCACTAGCACCGTGTACATGGCAAGTATGATTAATGGGCATCCACGGGAGAAAAGCCTTCCCTGAACGCATACACGATTCAATCCATTTCGTATATGTAGACTAATTTCCTCCTGGTAGGACGACGATAATAATACGGTTCCTAATCTAAACCTGGCCAGATTCTCGGAATACACGTTTTACGATTCGACATGCGATACACGTTTCGTATCCAAGACTCGGTCAATCAATAGACGCCGAGTACCCCAAATTCGGTAGATAAATTCACGAAAGAGGCGGAAAAGAGCACAAGCCTCATAACAAGCGGTACGCTACATGCAAATAACACCACCTCGCAAGTACACAACATTTGACGGCCGGGTCGATCAACGCATAACGTTCGCCTCCCAACAACGTCGTCGTATGCCCACTAACACATGCAATTAAGCAGTAGGATACCTCCCCGTTCCGACATTCCAGCCTTACAAACGTGGAGGTAGCCGGGGAATGAGAGTACAAAGCACAAGACAAAATAGTGCTCAAACCGTAACGTTTGTAAAAAACGACTCAAAGTGGGAACATACCAAAAACCGTCACAAAACATGAGAACATAGCATTATATAAATGTAACTATGATAAACATGAATCAATACATGATACATAAGCACTAGACCAAGTTTAAGAAGCATAATAAGTAGGAAACATAGATACCTCTCCAAAACAACAAGTTTGGGAACTAACTAAAACAAGGGTTCACTTCAAACTGTCATAACTAGAGTTCTAGACATGAAAATACAGAAATTCTAAGTCGAGGTGATAGCTTATCCTCTTACGGTTCCAACGATAGGTCACAAGCCCAAAACAAGCAAGTAACAAAGGAGATATGATCATTTTACGAAAAGGGGTCAGTGCAGTGAAACTGCACAAGTCACGACCGTGACATGTGTTACCAATTCACCCGTGAGCCTTCAACATAAATTCAATCCTATCATTTCCAATTCTCATAATCCATTTCTAATACTATCAACAATCAATATTCATCATCAACAATCATCAAATAACAACAATCATCATCCATAACATGATTCCTAAACTTACTAATCGTATTCTAATACGATTTCTAGCATATAACCATGTAAAACACGTAAATGATATCGAGTAACCCTTCACCGTTACGTTTTCGCGTCTTTAAACGGTTTCTAAACCTTCCTAGTCTCCACCTACATACAATTAGATAATAAAAGATGAATATCATTCACCTTGAGAAAGACGGATAATTTAAAAAGCGAGAAAGACGGTAATTTTATTACCAATACGGATAGAGGAAGATGAGAGGGGAAGAATAAGACGAACTTACGAGAATTTGAGCGAGTAACGAAGGAGTAGTGACGATTTGAAGACGGATCAAAAATGGAGGCAAGGTTTCTTTGGTTTTCTTAAGGAAGAAGAAAGATATGAATTTTGTTGAATGAATTAGGTTAGGGTTTGAGGGAGTATATGTAGGAGTATGAGTGGAAAAGTCAAGAAAAGTCAAAGGCGGCTCAAAAGTCAAGAAAACGTCAAAGTCGCCTTAAGACGGGATTCACATGGAATCTCGCGGAAATTCCAAATACGAACTCGGAAATTCTAAATTCGACTCGGAAAATTAAATTTACGATTAAAACTAAATTTCACTGAAAAGTATCCGTAAAATATTTTCACTAGAAAAATAGGGTACATTTCCGGGTGTTACATATTCAACATGTAAACTAATTAAACAAACAAACAAAGAGTAATTAAATGACAAGTAAATGCAATAAAAAGGAGAATTGTACCAAACTTGTAATAAAGATGGAAATTTGGATTAATAAACAAATAAAGAGTCTCCTCTTGTCTTCAAATTACAACCCAAAACTAATAGAAAGACTAAATCTAATAATAGCTAACTAAAAATAAGAGTAATTTTGACTAATTAAGAGAGATTAGATTACTAATTAAGGAAATAATAATCTAATTATAGGGTTCATCTCATATAATAACGTAAGGTGGTAGTGTCTAATATGGCCATAAGGTGAGAGATGGTGTATTTATAGTCTCTCCTCTCAAGAGGTAGATCTCAAAACAAAAGCAAAAGAAGGACAAAAGGCAAGATCCGGTCACTGGAGGTCCCTGCCGGCGGACCGCCAACGCGACAAAGCTTAAATTTCTTCGTTTTTGGCAAAAGTTTCTCCTCATGGCTCTCTTCCTTCTTCGGGTAGCCCTCTGGCGGCAGACCGACTGTCAGCCGACCGGCAATGGCGCCTTCTCTCGTGTGTGCTTTGTCTTCAATGGTGTGGCGTGGCTCCCTGCCGGTGGACCGGTCATCGGCCGACCGGCATGAGGGTCTTCTCATTCTTTTTTTTTTGTGGTGGTGGGGCTAAGAAGCCGGTGGACCAGCGGCCGGTCGCCAGCTCGGCGCTGAGTCCACCACTCCTTTCTTCCTCTTCTTTGTGCAACCAAGGGGGGAAGGTGTCTGGCCGACGGGTCGGCCGACGGTGGTCCGGTTGGTTGGGCCCCTTCTCTTTCTTCTCTTTTATTCTTTGTTTCATTCTTCATTTCTTCATTTTAGTGACGGTTTCTTGTCCTTAATCTCGTTTCGCCCTTCTTTGGCATATTCCCTACAAAATGAGACGGGAAAAATATAATATGAGCGTACACAGAAAAGGGGAAGAATGTTATGAAACCGACGCTAAAACCGCGTCAATTAATGTCAAAATGTGTGAGAATAAAGAGAAGATTCGGTCCAAATTAATCGTATATCAATACTCTTATAAATGACAAATTGAAATTAAATTTTCCATTACTCTTCCTTTTAAAGTGATTAGGTATTTAAATGACAAATGTACATTTCGTACTTGCAAGAACATATATTATTCACAAGCAGTTAGAAAAAAAACGCTATTATGTTACCCGTGCATCGCACGGGCATGAAATCTAGTATTGGTAGGATAGTAGGGTATGGGTTGTGGTTAATGGGTACGGTTTATGGATCAGTTTTGAGTGAGTTTTGAGTGGGTTCTGGGCGCGAGATAAGTGCTGGAAAACAGGGAGACACGAGTGGTGACAGGATGTTTTGAGTTGGGTTTTTTTAATGGATTAAGGTAGTCCTATGGGCACCAAAATTGGTATGGTGGTAGTCGAGAGTATGGGATATATGGTGGATGTGTCGGTTTTTGTGGATAATGGCGTTAAAGCTCTGTAATAAGGGCTCAAAGACAGTCGCAAAATCGCGTTAAAAATTTCTTTTAAAACCTCGTTTTAAAACAAAACGTAAAATTAAAAATGAATCTCAAAATCGACTTTCAAGTCGAGCATAAAAAAATCAAGTCAAGAAATTATCTAAAAACCGTAACTTTATTTCATTTTAAAGTTAATTTGAAACGAACTGAAACAATTAATAAGCGAAGCTCGAAACTGACTTTTAAAACAAACAAAACCCTTCGGGTTAAAATCAGTTACAAACATTTCATTTAAAAATCAACTTGAATTTTTTTTTAAATTAACTTAAAATAAATTATTTCAAACTCATTTCAGACGAAGGTTAATTTTAAACTAATAAAATCTATTGACGACGCCCATTCTACATCGTAAAACGAACTTCAAATAACGACAATGTCAAACTAGAAATACATGTCGTCCTATCATCATCGGGTGTTTGGCGGGATTTCTAAAAATGCATGTATCGACGGAGACAGGTATCTTCATTAGTAAATCATTTGAAAGTCAAGGGTTTAAATCATATAACAACCAAATTTTCATATATATTGAAATAACAAATAAATTACATGGGCGAAGGGCCAAAAAATAAACAACTGAAATAATAAACACGATGTATATTGCAGGAATAGAACATTGGACCTCCTAAATGCAACACAAACACGCTACTAAATGAGCTATGATAACTAATTGGATACCTAGGATGCTTACACATATCTGGTTCTGAAAATTATTGGGAGGGGGGGGGGGGGGGGGGGGGGGGATTTCCCTCCAAAGCCCATGAGTTTGGCCCATGTTGTTAATTCGGAATGATCGATAAGATGGGTTTTGTACACATATTTTGCTTATGTTGCTATAAATTCGCTCTTATGTGTGTGCAGTGTGCTTATAACAATTTACTTATGTGTGCTTTTTATGATATAATGTTAATGAGTTGTTAATGTATTGATAAATGATAGAATAAATCTGTAAGTTGATAATGTTGGAATTGTGACATCTATAGCGCGATGGTTGTGTTAATCGGTGTGGTGTGCGTGAGCTTTGGTATTGAATTTTTTTAAGGGGGAAAGATTATAATACCCGTTATTTTATAGGCTAGAGTATTGACTAAGTGTGTGTGAGTGGGTTAGGATGATTACTAAGGGTGTTTGCATGGTAGGTTGATCAACCGTGGGGTACGGATCGATCGACCTGTGCCGAGGTCATTCGATCAAGTTCTTATCCTATTCTTTGTAAGTTGCCTAGATTTATAATTCTAGCTAGTTATTTTCGTTTTCTAGATCATCTATCAATCGTGACTGTCCATTGACCAACTAGACTGTCCGTTGTCCACAATTGACCGTGAAGGTCGAGCCTAACCTGTGACACCCTCGAATTTGCGGAAAGATAAACAAGTAATTTAAATAAATAAAAGATGAGAATACGTTTTTAATAGGTTCACTTTAGTGAAAATCGGTAAATTTTAAAACCGGAACCTACCATTAAATATATTCATCATAACGAAGGTGTCTTAAAGAAAAAGGTTCATAACAAAAAGGAAATAAAATTATACATAAGAAGTATCTAAAACGGGAGACATATCTCCCTAATAAATACGAAATAAAAGAGTGTATTAAATAATACAATCCTAAGAACCGAATATAGGTCCAAGGTAATACTTCACTCGCTAGCTCGTCAATGTACCCAAGCATGCATCACAAACCTGTCGACCGCATTAAATGTAAACACGGAAGCCACAGTCAGTGGGGAGGAACTCCGAGTTCTCCCAGCCACGAAATGTCGAGTTTAATAAAACATGAATAACATAAAAGAGATGTATATGGAAAATACAAAGCCTTAACATATACGATATGCTTTTCATGTTATGAAATAAATAACTAACATATAACCTAGCATATGAAGACTAAGCTACTCATGCAAGATATCATGTGAATCAGTTAACAACCGGTAATCCAAACTCTATCAACCGTAGCCGGCTTGCATCTCACCTTCTACGATTCATAGAATCATCAAACATGAAAGACCAATACGTCTAGAAACAGGCATAAGTTCTTAGTCCAGTCAATAGTCGACTTCTGTAACTCGAGGCTATACCACAAGGTAGGATAAACATCCTAGTCCTAGACTGATCGGACCTAGCGACAACAGCTAACCCATTCCATGTCTCATGACCAAAAGTACATGAGAATCTCTACTAGGCGACCCCCTAAGCAGAGTTGGCTAGTACTTAAGCTGGCTCCATTCCCTAAGTGGAAGCAATTAGGCGCCATGCCCCGGCTTGGTATCAAAATCCCAGGCCAGTGACACAAAAGCTATCAAGCAGTGAACTATATACTCGTTAAAGATAGGAAGGTCTATCAATGTCATGGTCCAAGGTACTCATTTAGAATTAGAATGGTCAACACGCCATATAATCATAATTCTCTATGAGTACTTAGTCAACACGACATATATCATACAATTAAACAGTCACGGAAAAAACTTCCTATCATGTGACTAATTGCATATAAATCACATTCAAATATCATATCGCCTCATATCTACTAAGGCTCATTCATTCATTCATTAATTAAAACCTTACCTGAAGACAAATCCCCGACCCGAGTCCCGCGACGGGTCATCAGTCAAAACGGGGGGGGCTGGCTGCCTAGAGCATAGTTTGACAAACCCGTTTGGATCAAAAAACCGGCTAGAAACAGAGTATTAGCCCTTTAGGCTGGAACAGAAGAAAACATCATTCCATGCATGCTATTTTATTTATTTCTAACATAGTGAATTATTAATTCTACGAAACCCGCTTGACTTAGGGATATCAAATTAAACTACAATCTCATGCTATAATTTCTAACATGTGAGAAATAATAATATTATGAAAACCGTTTAATTAAATAATTGACTTATTAAAATTTCCCACTTGCTAAATATTACAAAACATGATATAATAATAACAATAAACTCAAAAACCGTCACAAGCCCAAAGGAGGGCTCACGGGTCAGCCGGGCCTGGACCGGGCCGAGACTGAACCGGGCCTGGACCGGGCCCACGGGCCTGGGTTGGGCCTGTTTTGGTCAACCATTTCTAAAATCGTTTCTTAATATTTCCCGCATGCTTAACATATTTAAAACCCGTCAAAACAACAACAAAACAATCAAGTATCGACACAAGCCCAAAGGGCCAATTAACGGGCCAACCAAGACCGGGCAGCCGGGCCTGGACCGGGCCTGAACCGGGCCTGCCGGGCCTGTTTCTCGGCCACTAGTCACGGCCACCACCAACAACAACCCCAAATTTATTTCTAACATGTTTTAATTAACAACCATCCATTTTAACAACCAATTCAACCATCATTCATACTAAAATTATGATTATGAACAAATCATCCAACATGTCAAAAACACTAAATATGTTAAAAACTCATAAAACTTAATAATAATAACAACCTAGCATGTTAATACTTAAAACCGTAAATAACAAAAATAAATGTGACATTAATTCGTCGAGTAACTCGGTAATCGTTACCTTAGCTAGCACAAAACCAAATAGCACCAAAATAAGACCTAAAAACCCGTCTACTAATCTTCTTCTAAAATATACGAGTCACCAAAATCGTCTTCATAATCTTCTCCTATAAGAAATGACAAAAATAACATTATTAGTATTAAAACTTGATTTCAACAATTAAAGTGTTGAAAACGATTTTGTCGGAATTGAAAATGAAACGTACACGGAGATGAAGAGCGGAGAGGAGACTCTAGAAATATAATTTAGAACGGATTTGGCCAAGCAACGAAGGTATTGTGACGATTTTGCTCAAGAACGATCAAGAACACGAAGAACAATTGTGATTATATTAAAGAAGGCATTATGTAGATATTAAGTTGATTTAATGTAAAATAAAAAGATAATTAGTGAGTAAGAGGGGAGGTTGGACCGTGTAATATAGGGGATTAACGGGAGTCGGGTTTTGAACTTGTTGTTATGGGATTGACTCGGGTTTTATAAATATCTTAGATATTATGGTAGATATCTAGATATTATTAGATATTATGTTAGTTTAATAAAAAGAAATGAAAATATCTAATCCTAAGGGACAAGAGGGAGAGGCGTGTGGAGGAGGAAGAAGTCGGGTCCGGGTTTAAGCGATTTGTTGCGGAATTTAAGTTGACAGATCGATAAAGTTACAAATATCTTAGATATTTGTATTAGTTTAATCAAAAGTAATCAAAAGCCCTAAAATGAGGGAAAAAGGTGCCTTGGGGCGTGTGGCACATGTAGGAGTCGGGGTTTGGGTTTGTTTCGGGACTTAAGTTGACTCGGGAATAGTTAAATGAAGTTCGGGTTTAAACCGTATAACCTACTCTTTAATTCCAAATAAATTCAAAATAATTATATTAAATTATCATAAATTCAAATAAATCGTAATAAATTAAAATGAATTAAATTTATTACTTTTTAAATATAATTTCGGTCTTTCAAATTACGGGGTGTTACAATCACTCCTCCTTTTAAAAAGTTTCGTCCTCGAAACTTAGAAGGAGGAATGTGACATATATGTAGGTCTATTTCAACCCTTTTAAAATATATTTGTAATAAAAATACAGGGTTTTATCAATGGGGCGGAAGGTTCTCGTCTGCAGTTAAGAACATCGACATCCCAAGTCAAAGACTTAAAAGATACATTTTCGCATCAACAAATGAGAAAACTAGTTATCGAACGTCTCCAATAACGAGTCTCAACACTCCTTGACGGTAAAACTACTTGAAATCATCAAACATTTCCAAAAGCTTTTAGTTCAAAAAATCTATAGTAAAGGTAATAACTCTACTATCTATGCCTAAAATTTCTAACTAAAGCTTCTAATAATCTATCTATAAGAGATGATATTCGATAGAAGGAACGGAATATTCGAAAGAATAAATCGAATAGAAAGAGGGAAGAAAGAAGGAGATTTACCTCAAGCAAAGAGCTCGGGATATTTAGCTAACATTTTAGCTTCGGGTTCCCAAGGTTCTGCTTCAACGTTTCCACAACGCCAAAGGATACGAACTAAGGGTACCACTTTGTTTCTGAGTTGCTTGCTAGCCCTTTCAAGTATACGAATCGGCCTTTCTTCCAAAGCCAAATTAGGTTCCAAGTCCAACACTTCTTCTTGAATAATATGACTCGGATCGCTAATATACTTCTTCAATTGAGAAACATGGAACACATCATGAACTTTACTCAAGTTCGGAGGTAATTCCAAACGATAAGCAACGGGACCAACTCTCTTAAGCACCCGAAACGGTCCAATATATTTAGGACTCAACTTTCCCTTCACTCCAAACCGTTTCACTCCTTTCATTGGTGACACTTTAAGGAATACACGGTCATCAACATCAAATTCAAGTGGTCGACGACGGACATCGGCATAGGATTTTTGTCTATCTTGAGCGGCTTTCATTTGCTCACGAATGACTTGAACTTGATCAATCGTTTCAGTCACTATGTCGGGACTCAACACATGATCATCCTGGACTTGATCCCAACAAACCGGACTACGGCACTTCCTACCGTATAACGCCTCGTACGGTGCCATCTTGATAGAAGCATGGTAACTGTTGTTATAAGAAAATTCAACCAGAGGCAAACACTTCTCCCAAGAAACGTGAAAGTCTAAGGCACAAGCCCGGAGAAGATCTTCCAAAGTTTGGATCGTCCTCTCGGTTTGACCATCAGTAGCGGCATGAAATGCTGTGCTCATCAATAATTTACTACCCATGGCTTGTTGTAAAGCCGTCCAGAATCGGGAACAGAATCTCGGATCACGATCTGAAACTATATCTTTAGGCACTCCATGGTAACGCACTATCTCATCCACATAGACACGGGCTAAGACATCTATCTTCCAAGTTTCTTTGATAGGCACGAATCTGGCACACTTGGTTAGACGGTCTACAATAACCCAGATGACATCCTTTCCACTAAAAGTTCTAGGTAAAGCCATCACGAAGTCCATAGAAATAGACTCCCATTTCCAAAGAGGAATTTCCAAAGGTTGTAGCAAACCTCCAGGTCTTTGATGTTCGATCTTCACCTTCTGACAAGTAAGACATTTACTAACATACTCCTTTACTTCAATCTTCATCCTAGGCCACCAAAACTATGGTCTCAAATCTTTATACATTTTGTCACCGCCAGGATGAATAGAATAAGGAGAAAGGTGAGCTTCATCAAGTATTCTCTTTCTCAACTCGGCACTTCTCAGAACATACATTCTACCATGGTAACGAAGGTAGCCATCATTATCCACCACACAATCCTTAGCTTGCCCAAGTAGGATTTTTGCTTGTATGGCTATGAAAGTAGCATCCTCCGGTAGATAAGTACGAATCTCTCGATAGAAATCGGGTTCCGCAGTCAAAGCACCAAGACAATCGAATCCTTTCCCAACAAACTGTATCTTAAGCTTCTGAAATTCTGTTACCAGTTCATCGGGTAAAGTACTAAGAGCATTCAATGAATGACTAGTCTTTCTACTCAATGCATCTGCCACAACATTTGCCTTTCCTTCATGTTAAATCAACTCGGCATCATAATCATTCACTAACTCTAACCATCTTCTCTGTCTCATATTCAACTCCTTCTGAGTAAAGATGCACCTCAAGCTTTTATGATCGGTATAGATTCGACAATGAACTCCAATAAGATAGTGTCTCCAAGTTTTCAATGCATGCACCACAGCTGCTAACTCCAGATCATGAGTCGGGTAGTTCACTTCATGAACCCTGAGTTGTCGAGAAGCATATGCAATGACTTTTCTATTCTGCATTAAGACACATCCCAAACCATGCTTAGAAGCATCACAATAGACATCATAATCAGCTTCATCATCTGGTAAAGTCAACACCGGGGCGGTAGTCAATCTCTTCTTTAATTCCAAGAAGGCATTTTCACATTCATCGGTCCAGATATACTTTGCTTCCTTCTTTAGCAATTGAGTCATCGGTCTTGCTAACTTAGAGAAATCTTTCACAAACCGTCGGTAATAACCCGCTAAACCAAGGAAACTCCGAATCTCGGACACATTTTTCGGACTCTTCCATTCCACCACGACCTCAATCTTAGCTGGATCGACCATAACACCGTCTTTTGAAATGACATGACCAAGGAAAGATACCTCGGGCAACCAGAATTCACATTTAGAGAACTAAGCGTACCATTTTTGGCGTCGAAGAACACCCAAAATGGTTCGGAGGTGATCAGCATGTTCTTCCTTAGATTTAAAAAAGATCAAAATATCATCAATGAATACTACAACACATTTATCGAGGTACTCGCTGAAGGTACGATTCATCTGATCCATGAATATTGCTGGAGCGTTAGTCAAACCGAATGGCATCACTTTAAATTCGAAATGACCATACCTCGAGCTAAAAGCAGTCTTGGGAATATCTGCTTCACGAACGGGAATTTGATGATAACCCGATTTAAGATCAATCTTTGAAAAAGTTGAAGCACCACGTAACTGGTCAAAGAGGTCATCAATACGTGGAAGTGGATCTGATACCAACTGTGACACGGTTCAACTCACGATAATCAATGCACAGTCGCATAGAACCGTCTTTCTTTTTGACAAAGAGCACGGGCGCACCCCAAGGAGATGCACTAGGCCTAATGAAGCCTTTCGCGATCATATCATCAAGTTGAACTCTCAACTCTTTCAATTCGGTAGGTGCCATGCGATATGGAGCTTTCGCAATAGGACCAGTTCCAGGAACTAGTTCAATAGAGAACTCAACATCTCTTTCATGTGGAATTCCTGGTAATTCATCGAGAAATACATCTGGAAATTCTTGAACAATTGGCACATCTTCCAATGAAGGCAAAGACGAAGTGGTAGAAGTAGTCACAACACATAAGAAAGCTTTGTAACCTTTCTTGATAGCTTTTACCATCTTCATAGCCGAAACAAGTTTCACAGTGGTCTGTTTTTGAACCCCTTGATAGGATACACGGGTACCTAAAGGACTTTTGAGAATAATCTTCTGGTCACGGCATTCAAATCGAGCATGATATGTAGATAACCAATCCATGCCCAGAATGATATCAAATTCTTCAAGAGGGAACCGAAGGAGATTCGCCGGAAAAGTAGATCCGTTTATTGATATAGGAATGTCTGAATGAACATAAGAGCATGAAAACACATCTCCGGACGGTAAAGATATAGGAGTACTTTCTCCAATTGAAGCTTTGAGAGGTAATTTATCGGATAGTCTCATCGAAATAAAGGACAAAGAAGCTCCCGTATCAAATAAAATTAAACACGGTATTTCATAAATTGAAAACATACCAGTCACAATGTCTGGTTGAGCATCGGCCTCCGCGCGGCTCATGATGAAAATTCGACCCTTCGGTCTCCCTGAATTAGCTGGTGTGACAACCCTCGCGAATGCGGAATAATAAATCAAACAAGCATGTGAATTATGATGCGGAAA
Organism: Heliosperma pusillum; assembly: GCA_022085475.1. Taxonomy (NCBI): domain Eukaryota; kingdom Viridiplantae; phylum Streptophyta; class Magnoliopsida; order Caryophyllales; family Caryophyllaceae; genus Heliosperma; species Heliosperma pusillum. The sequence goes on along the minus strand of JAIUZE010002848.1, from coordinate 3,405 downwards.
TAGGTAGTTTTTAAAAACTTTTATACATGCAAGATAAATAAAACGAGGAGTGTCAAAATATTACAAACTAAGTACGGAATATACAATAAAGAGACGAGGCCTCTTAAAATGTTAACAAAGAACAAGTGTTTATCCAAAACTAGCTATTATCGTCTAGAGGTGAAACTTCCAAGGACAACGCCCGCTAGCTCACACCCGAACCCCAAAATATCATATCCAAAAATCATCCAAAGCAGCAACCTGTTCATCCATGAAAAACATGAATGCCACAGTCAGTGGGGAGTAACTCCGGGTTCTCCCAGCCATATCACATCAAACGTACATATAAGAAAATACGAAAGTAAAGTCATGCATATATATAGATATCCATGTGAGTTACTATAAAAATAGATAGGCAATTCTATAGATAATGATAAGATCATGTGGAAATCAAATCCGAAACCAACATGTTATTCAAAGACTCGGGGAAGAGGGCTTGCATCTCACCGTTAGCGGTATAAGATTGATAAGATTGAGACTCGACAGACAAACCAGTCAAGTCATGCGATGATCACAATAAATACGACATATTATCATCCATTCACGAACCAAGACCTTGACGGTGTCAGTCATGCAATGACCATGAATACAATCATGAAATCACGCATTCAAAGACAACGACACAAAGACGACAACTCTCACGGTAAATGAAACGCACTAGCATCGTGTACATGGCAAGTATGATTAAAGGCATCCACGGGATCACATTTCCCTGAAATCATACGCGATGCTTACATTTCGCCTATGTAGACACATTTCCTCCTGGTAGGAACGATAAGGCTCCTAATCTAAACCTGGCCAGATTCTCGGAATCACATTTTCCGATTCGATATGCGATCACATTTCGCACCCAAGACTCGGTCTTACAAAGAAAACGCCGAGTACCCACATTCTCGGTAGATCAATTTACGAAAGAGGCGGAAAACGAGCTCAAGCCTCATAACATGCGGTACGCTACATGCAAATAACACCACCTCGCAAGTACACAACATTTGACGGCCGGGTCGATCAACGCATAGCGTTCAACTCCCAACAACGTCGTCGTATGCCCACTAACACATGCAATTAAGCAGTAGGATACCTCTACGTTCCGACATTCCAGCCTTACGAACTGAAACGTAGCCAAGGGAATGAGAATACAAAGCACAAGACAAAATAGTGCTCAAACCGACTCATTTGTAAAAACCGACTCAAAGTGGGAACATATCGAAAACCGTCACAAAAAATGTGATACATGCGAAAGAGATATCATATATCCAAAACATGAATATTATAAGACATTACGTAAAATTATACGGTAAACGGATCATGCGAACTATTATAAATTACGAGTTTTATAAGTTAAAGAAAAACAACACAGCCGTGTTCCAGGCCGGGCAGGGGACCGGTGGCCGGTGGGCCGGCTCAGAACACAAGGCAAAACCCAAAAAACAGAGAAAAGAGGTCTGGGCCGGTCGGTAGACCGGCGGCCGGTCGACCGGCACAGAACATCACACCAAAACTCAAAACTTCAATACTGATGTGTTCCAGGCCGGTGGGTTGACCGGTGGCCGGTTGGCCGGCCTGGAGCACCTCTTATACAAAAAATCCAATTTTCCAAATGAGTTACTGGAGTGTTCCCAGCCGGTGGTCAGACCGGCGGCCGGTCGACCGGCAGGGAACCCCAGTTCACCCGAGAGCCTCTTATACTTAACCAATTCATTTCCAAATCATTTCAATTCTCATATATACTTCAAATAATCATCAACAATCAATATAATTCATCAACATTCATCATATAACATCATTTACTAATCATAGCATGGTTTCTAATCTTCCTAATCGTAATCTAATACGATTTTCTAGCATATAAACATGTAAAACACGTAAGTAATACCGAGTAACCCTTCACCGTTACCTTTGAGCGTCTCTAATGATCGTCAAGCTCCTATTCTATAAGGAAATAGTCTTTGTCGGGATCTTGGAGGTCGCCACCTACAAATAGATGTAAAAAGATGAATAAAGTTCATCTTGAGAAAGACGGAAAGCTTGAAAAGCGAGAAAGACGATGATTTTAATATCAATACGGATAGAGGAAGGTACGGGAGGAAGAATAAGATAAACTTACGTAAATTCTATCAAGTAACGAAGAAGATACGCGAATTCCAAAATCGAATTCAAAGAGGGAAAGTTGATTTCTTAGAGAGGAAGAAAAGTGTGTTTGATGTTGTGTTGAAATGAAATATTAGGTTAAGGAAGGGAGTAGTGTGAGTTGTGTAGGAAAAGGTCAAAGACGGTTTCAAAGTCAAGAAAGTCAAACCCGACTCAAAAGTCAAGAAAAGTCAAACTCGACTTAAAACGGGATTTTCATGGAATCTCGCAGAAATTCCAAATACGAACTCGGAAATTCTAAATTCGACTCGAAACTTAAAATTATAAATTAAAACTTAAAATTACTGAAAGCTTTCGTAAAATATTTCTACTAGAAAAATAGGGTACATTTCCGGGTGTTACAGCTGGTGTAGAAGCTGTCTTCTTTTTATCAGGACATACAATAGACTTGTGTCCCGGTTTCTGACAAGTATAGCACACAATTGGCTGGTTGAAACAGCCCATACCGGGATGCATAGGCATCTTGCACCTAAAACAGATACGACCCTTAACATCGTTGTTGTTGCTCGGGACGAATGGACGGTTACTCTGAGTTGCTTGTCCACTCTGAAAATTATTCCTCTTGTTTGAGTAAGAGGAGGAAAAGGAAGGTCGAGAAGTAGGATACAACGGTCTCTTACCATAAGCATTAGGAGCAACATACGAGGTACGAGCCTCGTCGGCAATCTCGCGAATTGAACTCTCTGCCCATATAGCATCGTTGTAGATAGAGACAAAGGAAGTAGTACCCCTACTGATCTTGCCTTTCACCTGAGGAGAAAGTTTTCCCAGGTAGAAGAATGCCTTGTCTTCCTCCCTTTTAATAAGCCGAGTGGCATAATGAGCCAACCCGTTGAATTTGGTCGTGAACTCCTGAACTGAGAGACTTCCCTGTTTGAAGTCCATGAATTCCTTCAATTTCTGCTGCCTCAATTCATCAGGGTAGAACCTCGTCTCTAATAGCTCACGGAAACGAGTCCAACCAAAACCAGGTTCCAACTTAGAAGTAGGGCCAGAAAGTGACCACCACTGATCAACTTCCTTCACTAAGAAGTGGGAAGCAAGACGGACTTTATCCGTTTCAAGAACATCATATAGAGAAAAGTTCTTCTCCATTTCCCGTATCCATTCAGAAAGCTCAATGGGATCCACTTCACCACCATAGGTTTTGGCTTTGCTCCTAGATAGTTGTGAAGCCACCCATGTATAACTTCCGTGTCTCTCATGGTCGTGAGG
>JAIUZE010002844.1:0-10406 GCA_022085475.1 Heliosperma pusillum | reverse complement strand
TAACATGTCGGGACTCTAACGGATGTGAAGGAGTTTGCAATAGGAGTACATGATCAAGGCAAGACACAAGCTCAAGACAACAACAACAATGAAATCAACACCATGACTAGCTATGACAATGCCTTATTCAATCCATATGACAATGCCTTATTCAAGCCAAGTGAACACCATTTCATGTCAGCAAAAACAACACCCCACCAGCCAGAACAATACCTAGCCAACCACTTCCCAAGCCTCAACCAAAACAACACCCAGCCAACAACAAAACAAACCTCACACAACAGCAACAACCCTCAGCCAAAGCCAGTCAGTCACAGTCTTTCTAAACAGGGTCCATGGGGGCCTTGCACATTCAAACAAACCTAACCAGCCATCAATCTTAGTCCTAGGGAGGGTCCTCTATAACTTTGTCTAGGGATTCTTCTCCAGGAAATGCACACAAAAAAAGTTAGCTTAGGGACAAACTCAAACTGTCCAGAATTGAGTCCTTTTTGCAGTAGTTCAAATGTCACTATCAAACTTTCCTATTTTGATCAAACCAGCTCGAGGATCTTTTAGTAGAACCTTTGGCATTTCATCCCACTCCAGTTTGGCTAAAGAACCAAGCTTGAAAGTCCACTCCTTCACCAGATCAACCTAAACAAACCAATTAAGTCAGATTGTCTCATTAGAACTGCTTTTCTACTTTATTGCTTTAGTTCTGAACAATGTAGTTGTCATTTCTGTTTCTTTTGCTAGCCAATTTGTTGGAGTAGGTGTCCTCCACAATAGTGCGCCACATAATAAATCTTATTATGGAATATAATTGGGATAATTATTGACTATATATATGATTAGTCAGTTGATTAACGTAAATCAATAACGGTTGGCTAACTAGAGTTTGACGTTATTGTCGTTTGACGGCGGTGATCAACTGATCCCTTTCGGTCACACCTAAAGGATGAAAGCCAAATAGTAACTAATTATTTGTATACGATACAGTTAATTAGTACATTACATATATTCGATATGTACGAGAGTTAATTGTTAGAAATTGAGTTAAGAACTCAAATTCGATTAAGCTTATTTTTCAATTATGCGATAATTGACTAATGAATTTATATCTTATTTTAATACGATTAAATAAGATTTAACTTAGTAATTAATCGTTAAATTACTAAATTAGTTGAGGTTTTGAGATAAAGGTAATTAGTTAATTATATTTACAAAGAGTTGTAAAATAAATTAACTAAGCATTGTGGGACCCATTATATATTGATATAATGGTAAAATATTACTTAAAATGTTAAGTACATATTGTTCATTTATTTGTGTCATATAATGGTTATATGATCAAATTAACACTTAATTATACAAGATAATTAAGCATATGATTAATAAGTATTTGTGGGACAAATATCAAAAATCAAAATGGATCAATATTGCCTTCACATGGCCGGTCAAGTTGTAGTAGTTGGTGATGATGGTTGTTCTTATTCATACTCATAAGCAACATGTTCTTATGACATGAATAGTAAACCTAAAATCATTTTATTCACTACAACACATTACCACTTTGCATGGCAATAAAATAAGAAGAAAATATCACTCATTTGGTGATGTGAAAACCGGCCCTTGTGGCTACATATAGAACAATTGTTGTTCATTTCTTTACTTCTTTATTCTTGCTTATTTGATCATACTTCTCTCTAAAACTCTTCTTCTCACTAAAACTCTCATATACTAGTATTTACTAAGTATTACTAGTGTAGTAATATAGTCATAATATTAGTAGTTTTATATCTATCTTATTATCTAGTTAATATTAAGGGTAGATTATTTTGTGTCATCTTGGTGCAACTTGAAGGAGGTCTTCTTGTTTGGAGATTTCATGTGTTCATCCATATTTATAGCTCAAGAACAACAAGAAGGAGTTCTTGTTGTGCCCATATAATTTCCATATCAATGTGAGGAAATTTCTTCTTTTATGTAAATGTCTTTATATTTGCATGAATGTTACATAGATCATTATAAACTAAATTAAAAAGTAATTTGGTAATTAATTAGAGGAGTCTAATTAAGGTCTATGGACTTTCAATTGGTATTAGAGCTAGCTTGTAGCATGCATGTTCATTTTGGACATTTTTGTTAAAGTTATAAGATAACTAATAAATCAAAGATTTTGAGTTAAAATACGATTCTGACAAAACTTTTTGGTGCATGTATACCTACTGACCTCAAAATGTTTGTGGTCAAATTTCGTGATTTTAGGGATTAATTTGCTATTTATTTTGATTTTTGGCGTTTAAACCGAGTTAACATGCATTTTATGAGTTAAAAGTTAACTAAAAATAGTTGCATGCTGATTCTTGCCATGAAATTTTAATATGATCTCACATGAATTTCTAACATATTGTATGTAAAATTTCGTGATTTTCACTTATGTATTGCATGTTTATTGATTTTTATACGATAAAAGTCAATAATATGAGATTATAATGTTCATAAAATTGAAACGTCCATTTCTGGTCTTGAAAATTTTTTTTACATTTAAAATTCTGATATTGATACTCTTGGTGAAATTTCATAATTTGTTTCACTGTTTTACTATTTTTAATGTTTTTATTTGATAAAACCATTAAATACAAAGCTATTTGTTCATAAAATTAATTTAAGATTTTTGAGCAAATAATTTTTATTTTTATAGTTCCTGTAATTGTTCCAGAATGTACAAAAATTTTGGTTTCAAATTTTATGATGTTTATATTTTATTTTGGTTTTATTTCATAACCGTTATGATTAAACCATAATATTTAGCAAATGAAATCAAATCGATTTAATTAATGACCAACAAAATTAGTAGTGAATAATTTTGAGTTCTAAAACAGGTTAGTTATTTAGTTTGAATTTAAATGCGATTTAAATGTTGATATTGATTTTTAATGGTTAAAAATCAATGAATCCCGGAAGAAATCGAGCTACAATGAGCATGAATTGAACTTAGGACGATTTTGGCATGAATTTTGCAGCAATTTATTTTATTTATGTTTGAATGAATGAATGTCATTTATTTAATAATTTATTCAAAGTTTGTACCTAGTATGGCCTAGTTATTTTTATCGTTATTACCCGTAATGTAAGGGAATAACGTTTTGGTTGTAATTTTATTGCGATCTCGTATCGCCGGTTTGTATAATTTAATTATTTTATTTTATAGATAAATGTATAATAGGAATTTGTATATTTGTACATTTGTAATTATTTTTACGAAGACCGGTGGCTTCCTCAAGACGGTGCCATTTTGGAAGATGTTCCAAGTGAAGAGGCAAGGGACCAAGGAGTTGGTTTCCGAATTTGTAACTATCTAGTTAATTTTGATTAGATAGGTGGCCATACTAGGATTTTATTGTTGCTTGGTTGCTTGCTTTATTTCCGCTCATGCCAAAATCGTCACACATGCATTTTATTTACCGTTATTGTCAATTCAACGTTATTCACAAGTCACCGACTTAGTTCACTTATAGGGAATTAATAACTAAATTGACAAGATCTCTCACATGTTTAAAAATTGAGATTAGCCTTACCAATTAATAACACCTATGAATCCCGTGTTCATTAGGGCTACCACGATCGTGGGTCCCTTTTTACCTCGGGTAAGTAGGGTGATACGATCACAAGCCAAAATTGGATTGGACTCAACGAGATAAGCGTTATCTGGGGACTAGGAGATGGATTTAGTTCAAATCCGTCAACCAAGAGTTCTAAGGGTAGAATTAGTCAAGTATTGACTTACCATTTTTAGATAAAGGTAGCATACGATGACTATTTTTGTCTAAAGATGGGTCTTGGAATCACTTATATAATTTCGTGAGGGGTCATTATATGAGGGACTTGTTTAAAATTGTTTTACAAGTGAATTATATATTAGCAATGAATGTTTATTTTCCGTTGAGATTTATTTTTATTCGCGCAATGCAGTATTTTCTTACTATGAGTTGTCAATCCGTTCAATCGTTGGAAAAGATTTCCATTTGTTTATACGGTAGCATTTTTTATTGCGATTCCATTTAAAACCACCGTTTATAGACAGACCAAAAGATGTTATCTTTTGATCCTCATATTCACCATTGCAAATGTCTCTGATGAAGAGTAAATGAATAAGTCACACTTAGTCAAAAACGTTTTGATTTTTAGTGACGTCTTCTTATAACAATGGTACATCAATTTTTGCTCCAAAGAAAATATTTGTATTTTGGTATGTCGTCATTATGCTCCTTATCGAGGCTTACCTCAAAAGAGGCCAAATCAGTTGGGACGACTAGGTTAATTGATTTATTTAAAATCGTGAATAACCAAATACCGTAGTCACATCATGAAATGTTTATCCTTTTGAAGGTAAAACCATGAATGAAATGAAGAATAGTCTTCACAATAATTTTAATATACTTGTATAGTAGAGTTTCTGAAAGTGGTGGGAGCCACTAGGAATGTGTTATATTCTTATTGTTAAGACGAGGTTCAAGGTAGGTTGGCTCAGACTTGACACAAGGCAAGGGGTTAAAGGCAAGACTCTTTTGAATAGTAAATTCAAACCCAAGCAGGTGTCGAACCCAACTTTTGACAATTCTATTTTACAATGGAGGACACCCAAGATAAAGAATCTTCCCAAAGTTTTCAAAGAGTTAGAAATGGGTGTAAGTTTCACCCCATAATATCTATATGATCGAATTTATTTTGCTAATGCAAATATTTTTGGGTAGGTATTAGAATTACACTATGGTTTTAATCAATGTATTAACTGCATATTAATAAGGATTCGTTTTGTGAAGGACTAACCATAAATTAAAATGTCGACCTACAAGGGAAATATAACTATTGTAGTTTTATTTTATGCGACATATAAAGTTTATAATGTGATCATTCTAGGTTTGGATTTAGAGGATACTTAACGACAACGTTATTGCTGTTACAATTAACCTCTAATAAAGAATATAGTATCCACTTGAGTGTACGACACCAAATGTTTCCCTTTTTTGTGAATAGAACAAACGTTGTATCCTTTTTATGCCTATACTTGGTCAATGGTTATCCCATACCAATCAAAGGTAATTATATTCTTGACCTAAACTAGTAATTACTTGTCATATAGATTGAAAAAGGCTCAAAATTGGTGACCTATGTCTAATCTTAATTCTGGATTGTGTAGCACATTAAGAGGCTAGTATTAACAGCTATCCCTAACCCATCTGATTTTGAATCTTATGGTGTGTTCGAATCTTGTATTCAAGACAAGATGATTCGTGCCCTTTTGTTGAAAAGGAAATCGAACTAGTAAATTATTGGCCCCATTACATAAGAATACGTGTGGTCCAATAACAAACACAACCAGAGATGGTAATGATTACTTCACTTGATTGACCGACGATTTAAGTAGATATTATGTTTGATTCTACTTAATGAAGTGCTATGAGAAATCTTTGAAAAGTTCAAAGAGCTTAAATGTGAAGTAGTTAACCACTAGAACATTAGATCTAGGACTTACGACTATATCGTAACTATAAATATCTAAGTATTGACTTTGATTTTCACCAAAGGTATTGTGAAATGGTTTCACAAGTTAACTTCTCTAACACACATTATTAGATAAGGTGTTGTTGGATAGAGAAACAGAACCTTATACGATATGATTTTGTCTTTATCAAATCAAAATTAGCCATTTGACTAACCTTGGGATCTTAATATTTTTGTCTGCTATTTCTTTTCCCACCATATTAAAACACATTTAAAACAGTCTGATTTCATTCCATATACGATATGGGTAGGTAGCGTACCTAATTTATAAGTTATTTGAATGAAACAAATGCTCAATAATCCCACATTGAACACGAGAACAAAGCGTTTGTGACTCGTGATACTGTCTTTCAATAAAATACGATTGTTTCTTGATAAGACAGAGTGGGAGAAAATGTTTCAAGAGCCACAAACTGAGCATATGGTCCGGAAAAAGTTATTCCTCATTGCTTGTTCAGTAATTGTTTCTTCGGAACCTAGGAGGTCAGGTGGAATTTTATCGCTCCTTTATAGTGATGAATTCTAATATGCGACTTATAAAAGACTGTTTTTTAGTCCCAACTTCTTGATATGGCTTATAGTCATACGATTCGTAATGGACTCCATGCATGATGGTCAGGTATGTGACCTGGTAATTTTTTACTTGAAGAAGTACGACCTCTTCAATGTAAATTGATTTTTAAGATCGAAATTTGCATGGATGAACATTAAAATGTTATCAAAGATAACTTGGTAGGCAAAGAGTTTTGCACCAACCTTAATTCTTTGATCCATTCGAATATACTTAGCGATTACAGCATATCATAAAAGTATGATGTCAATTGGACCTCAAGAACCACCTTCTCGAATACGATTCTAGAAGAGTTAGTATATTTTATATCCACCTGTGGGTTCGTAGATCCTAACTACCCTAAGTTAATTTGCAAGCTTAAGAGGATTTCTTAAGTAAGCACTAAAGAGTTGGAATTAGTGTGTCAATCATGTCATAAAATATTTCTCGATATCTCGAGGAATTATGTTTATACATGAAGTTTAGTGGGAGTAATATGGTTTTCATCAGTCTTATATGTGGAGACATATTGATCATTTTAGATGATGAAAGATTTTGGAGAAGTAGAATACATCTTTTAGATATCTGAATTTATGGAGATAAATCTAAAAAGATATTAGCATTGAGTCAAAATTCTTATATTGATAAGATCTTTGACTAGTTCAAGAAAGTTGAACACATAATAATTGATTCCTTTTGCTTCCGCTGCGGGATCAATTATATACGCTGTGATGTATACTCAATCCGACATTTCGCATGCTTTGAGTATGACGAATCATTTGCAATCAAATCCAAGTGAGAGTCACTTGATAGCCATAAAGAACACCCTTAGTACTTGCAAAGGACTAAAAGAGATGTTCCATGTGTTTGGAGTTTAAAATGAGTTGCGTGTAAGGGTTACACAGACTTCAGTTTCCAAACTAATCAAGGTGATTTGAAATCACGAACTGGCTGTGTTTCATAGAAGATTTATCTGTTGGAAGAGTTCCAAACAGAAAATACTATTGGAAAGGTTCCAAGTAGGAGTGACATTTTCAAATAGAAATGTCATGTATCCGCTGGAAGTGTTCCAGGCAGTTTATCATTGTGGATTTAACAACGGAAATGGAGTACATTGCGTCATATGATGATGCATATGAAAGTAGCTTGGATTCGATAGTATTGGAGGGACTAGAAATAGTTCATATAGCTGTATATCCTATCCCATTATACTGGTAAAACAGTGGGAGCTAACTTTAGGCCAAGAGTCCTAAGTCTAGATTCAAACCTAGACACGTACTCATAAAGTTTTATGTAATATGAGATTACGTAGACAAAAACAAATAGCAATCCGAACGATGGGAGAGATGCAAGTATTGCTAATCCATTAGCCATGCTTTTTGCAGGCGGAACATGGATATCATTCATTTCAATGGGCATTGAAATATGTACCTGAATTGGTAGAGATTATGAGATATGAAAATATTGATAGCGTATCAATTTTTCCAAATATTTGATCATCGCATTCATTGTTAGAGTCTCATTAAAAACTCCTTTATTTAGTTTGACTAAATTTTAATACTTTGTTTATCCAAATTGGTTGAAAGAAAGGTTGAACCCAATTCAAGTGAACAGGATGAACTTAGTATTTTGTCCCTAGTCACTCAATGAGGTGACGTCTCGAAATGACTAGGTTGTAAGTCGATCGATGGTTGGTTCAGCACCATGGGGTCATGGAGATGACTGGTCGTTTACATAGACAGACTGTATGACACTCTGTCGGACAGTGACATTGTAGAGACCCTTAAATCAAGTATTTGATGCCTGGTCGTGGCAGGGTCTTCTATCTTATTCCTATAAGTCGATTCTTTTGACTGGCGACCGTCTATCTGAGTCGGTGCAGTTTCCGATTGGTTTTGGTTGATGTTCTAGGTCGTGCCGTAAAAGGAGGCCGAGGGACTTCTTCTGGATCATGGTGATCTGCATCATACAGAGTAGATGGATCAACAGGAATTGTCCACCCACGTTGGGTAAAAACATCTTTAGGCCACTCGAGGAGTAGTTACTGTAAATGTGTGGCCACGCTCGGAAAGAGATCTATGGTAGATTTTCCGGTCAGACAGTTACTCTCCCTATCGAGAAAAACACTCTAGATATTGTCAATCGCAAGTGCGACCTGAAAGACACCTTGCGTTGAGTGGGAGATGTGATAAAGACACAAGAGAATTGGTGACGCACACTTGTGTCAGACAAGTGGGAGATTGTTGGAGTAGGTGTCTCCCACAATAGTCGCCACATAAGAAATCTATTATGGATATAATTGGGGATAATTATTGACTATATATATGGATGAGTCAGTGATTAAGTAAATCAATTAACGGTTGGCTAACGAGCGTTTGAGTTATTGTCGTTTGACGGCGGGTGATCAACTGATCCACTTTCGGTCACACCTAAAGATGGAATCCAAAAGTAACTAATTATTTGTATACGATACATATTATAGTACATTACTAATATTGGATGTAGAGAGGTAATGTTAGAGAAATTGAGTTAAGAACTAATTCGATTAAGCTTATTTTCAATGATGCGATAATGGGACTAATGATTTATAATCTTATTGGAATACGATTAAATAAGATTTAACTTAGTAATTAATCGTTAAATTACTAAATTAGTTGAGGTTTTGAGATAGAGGTAATTAGTTAATTACATTTACAAGGAGTTGTAAAATAAATTAACTAAGCATTGTGGGACCCATTATATATTAATATAATGGTAAAATATTACTTAAACTGTTAAGTACATATTGTTCATTTATTTGTGTCATATAATTGTTATATGATCAAATTAACACTTAATTATACAAGATAATTAAGCATATGATTAATAAGTATCTGTGGGACAAATATCAAAAATCAAAAAGGATCAATATTGCCTTCACATGGCCTGTCAAGTTGTAGTAGTTGGTGATGATGGTTGTTCTTATTCACACTCATAAGCAACATGTTCTTATGACATGAATAGTAAACCTAAAATCATTTTATTCACTACAACACATTACCACTTTGCATGGCAATAAAATAAGAAGAAAATATCACTCATTTGGTGATGTGAAAACCGGCCCTTGTGGCTACATATAGAACAATTGTTGTTCATTTCTTTACTTCTTCATTCTTGCTTATTTGATCATACTTCTCTCTAAAACTCTTCTTCTCACTAAAACTCTCATATACTAATATTTACTAAGTATTACTAGTGTATTAATATAGTCATAATATTAGTAGTATTATATCTATCTTATTATCTAGTTAATAATAAGGGTAGATTATTTGGTGTCATCTTGGTGCAACTTGAAGGAGGTCTTCTAGTTTGGAGATTTCTTGTGTTCATCCATATTTATAGCTCAAGAAAAACAAGAAGGAGTTCTTGTTGTGCCCATATAATTTCCATATCAATGTGAGGAAATTTCTTCTTTTATGTAAATGTCTTTATATTTGCATGCATGTTACATAGATCATTATAAACTAAATTAAAAAGTAATTTGGTAATTAATTAGAGGAGTCTAATTAAGGTCTATGGACTTTCACAATTGTGGCCCTAGGATGTAATGAACAAGCAAGATGTAACCTCATTGCCTATATAAGGCTTATTTCCAATGAATGAAAGACAGATTTGAAGTAAACACAAAACTGAAACCATTGTTTCTGTTGATATCTCTTGGCTGTGTGCTAGAGAAAACTTCCATTGCTGTGTGCTTGCAAGTGAGCTTAGACCCTTAGCTGAGTGGTGGGATCAAGGTTCAACCCTCAACCATTGGCTTTGTGCTTTAGTTAAGGTTATATCTCCTTTTCTTTCAGCATCCAGTCCAAACAAAAACAGAGCAATTTCCAAGTGTCTAACCTTAGTTCAATTTGTAATTGTTTTAGCTTGTTTTCTGAATAGTTTCATTGCAATTGGTTATCATAGCTTTGGTTTGTGAGTTCATTTACCTAACTACATTAAAAAATCAAAATCAACCATGAGTGAAGAGAGAATTACAGGTCTTGAAAACACAGTTCAAGGTCTTGTCAGAACTGTGATGGAAGTCTCCATGTCTGTCAATGAACTTCTTGAGGGCCAACAAAACAATGACACAAGAGGAGGCAGAGGTCGAGGAAGAGGAGCACCTTTCCCACATGGAGGAAGGAGGACGCAACCTGTAGATCAATTTGAAATGTCAGACTCAGATGGGTCAGATCAAAGTCTTCTCAGACACCAAGACAAAGACATAAAGGTAGAAATCCCTGACTTTCTAGGTAGCATGAACCCTGATGATTTCCTAGATTGG
>JAIUZE010002843.1:0-31514 GCA_022085475.1 Heliosperma pusillum | reverse complement strand
TTTTTTTTTTTTTTTTTTTTTTTTTTTTTTTTTTTTTATAAACATTGATATATTTATATATTAAATAAATGCATAGATAGCACAAAATCAAAATGCATCGAGATTAACAAAAGGTTTGCCTTTCTATCCAAATGAGGTGATATTGACCGTTTTAGTGTCAAAACGTATATACCCATTTTAATATATACTTTCATTTGTTGAAATACAAAAATATCGATGACGAACTATTGAATCGGACTGAAGAAAATAAGCTCGAAATAAAATTTTAGATCGGATTAAAGTAATACACACAAAAATATACTCAAACCCAAATCCGGGCATCCTTAAGACTTAATCTTTGACAAAATCACACTCATACCCGTCCGCCATGTATAACCCCGCAAAATTTCATAACCAAATTTCCTCACACTATTTTCGATCCACCGCCTGTCACTCACAATTGATTTCCCATATTCTCTAATATAAAATATAAAATTCATGTTAAAAGCTAAATTTCATTATTTATATGATTTCATTTATTCCCTTCATTCACGATCCATATTTTACCGATACTTCTATAAAATAGTCAACTCCATCAAGTTCATCCATGTTGATTTCGCTTCGAGTTAGTCACGCAAGTATACTTAAATGTTCACTTTTTTTCCCGTTTGGAAATTAATAATTGTTGCTCTATTTTTTTAGTTATTTTATCACTTATACATCTCCTTATTTGCTTACAAAAGTTTTGTTAAGTTTTTTTTATTTGTTTAAACTCAAATAAAATCTACTTTGTATTTATTAAAGTTATTTAAGCTTTGGGTATTTTTTAAACCCTGATTTTTTCAGTATTATGAATCTGACATAAGTTATTCTGATTTAGTTTCTCAGTTTTATTTAATTTAATTCAAATTTTTTATTAAGAATGATTTTATTTTATTTTTATTTTTGTAAATACTGTCATTGATTGGTTCAAATAAATTTTGTTATTTATTATTTGATTAATATTTTTGTAAATTTGTATATTACTTGTATTTATTTATTTGAGACAACTTTGTAATTATTTGTTTGGGTATATAAGTTTCTTAGCATATGATATGAATTAAATAATTAAATGACATAAGTTAGTAATTAAATGAGAGGAGAGAAAAATGAAATAAGTTGGCATAAAGGTGGGGCCCATTTTTCTTTTTCTTTGTGCAGCCAATAGGAAGTCATATAATATTTCTACTTTAGTATATAGTAGATTATACAATAATAAAACAATTAACCCGATTATATTGACACTTAGATACATGACCTATTTAAATTACCTATATATGCATTGGATCGATTATATACAATCAGCCCATTTATATAACATATAAAAACTCCCATTTTTCAATCAATTCATTTATATATGACTCGTTTAATTGTGTATCATGCAACTATGCAAGTCCATTTTACAGCCCCAATTAAAATTTCCTTGAGTTCAACACTTCAACCCCAGTTGCCTTGTTAGTAATTGCTACACACATATATCTTTCTCTATATCTCAAATATTTCATGTCGGTCTTTTATATTTCCTCTGATCTTTTGTTTTGGACTCTATATGTTCTTCATCTAATCTACACTCTATACTATATCAACTATACTATTTTGATTTCTTTCAAAGAAATTATGAAGTCATGGAATTCGTTTATGCATTTCTAATGATGAACTTATACGGGTATGTGCTGAATCTTTGTCCTTGTTTTATTTTATTTTATGTGTTCATGTTTATGTGATTTTGTTTTTAAAAAATCTATTCAATTTCGTTACATGCTTCGTAGATTTGATGATTAATTTTTTTATTTATAAAAATTAGCGAATATCATATCTAATAATTTTTTTTTAAATAAAATTATGAAATTTATGTATAGTATAAGATGATGTTCATAATTGTAATTTTGTTACTTTTTATGGTATAAAATATAAAATACTTTTACCAGATTGTAATTGTTAAATGATAGGATATTTGCAGTCTTGTAAATCAAATATGATTTTCATCTTATTGATTTTTTTATTATTATTTTGTTTTGTCAGTTGAGATCTCTAGATATTAATTTTATACTAATTTTTATCATTAAGTTTGTGATTATGATTATGATTATAAATTTGATCTCTTATTTTGCAGGATTGTTTTTCTATGGAATGACATTTTAGGTCGATTCGTACTGGTTGGTATAGAAGTTTTTATTGATTTTTTGTAATTATTTAATTTATAATTTTTTTAAAAAAAAAAAATTACTGAACATATGCGTAGGTGTGTATTGATTTGTTTTCATTTAATATATGTGCATTTTAATATATGAATATGAATGTATGTACATTTTAACATGTGAAATGGTGTACAAATTGTGAAATGAAGAATGAAAAGTAAAAGACCCAAAAAAAGAGGAACCCACATTTTGTTCATTGAATTGTCAATTCTTCCATAAACTAGTTTTATTCCCGTGCAAAAATTGCACGAGTTTGTTACTAAATTTGTTATAAAAAAACATTTTAACTAAAATGTACTCCCTCCAATCCAATTCAAACTACCCACACCCTTTTGCACAAGTTTTAAGAAAATTGCTTTTGGTGAGGGTAGTATGGGAAAATAATGAGAGGGGTAGTACATAAATTAGGTGATGTATGTTATAAGAATGACAATTTTTGTAAATATAGGTATGTTATAAGGATAGAGTTGTCCTAATTTTACTCATTTATGGTATGAGTAGTTTGGATTAGATTGTCCTAAAATGGAAGGTGGGTAGTTTGGATTGGATTGGAGGGAATATAATATAAACGGGAAAATTATATAAGCATTTACACTAACATAAACGAAAATTTAAATATATCTGGTTATCATTCTAATACTCATGTACTCTTAGCTTTCTTCCTTTGTCCTTCGTCTTCTACTTCTTTATGTTGTTTGAGACATTACTTCTTTAGAATTTAGTTGACTCCCATCATACTCCGTGATTCATAACTCAATCTCCTACTGACAATTTTGACGATTATGAGAGAGTATGTAATCTAATAATTTATCCTTCATTGTAATATAAATAAATTAATTTTTTGAATTTTTTTTGGCATACTTATGTAATTTAATCAGGATTTTTAATTATATATTTCATAATTACACAGATATTTAGCAATGTAATTTATTTATTATTACCTTAGTTGATTTATTATTGATGTCATGTTTTTGTTTATAGTGTAGCATATGTAAATATTTATATTCTGTACATAATAAAATTCAATAAATTAAATATTTGATAAATTTTTGGATAGTAAAATTAAACTTGACTTCTAATAAAATTTGGAATTGTGAAATTAAAATGTACTTCTTAAAGTCAAATAAAGGAAATATAAAGAAATGAAAATGTGAAAAAGGAGGTTATGTAGATGATGTGGCGCAATGTGCAGTGTTTAAATGTTTCTATTGTAATAGAAGAGAATTTTAACAACTGCTACCTACTATAACTCATTTTTTACCAATTGCTACCTAAGTAATCTTTATTTAAAAACACCTATCTGATTGCTTGGGTCGGGAACAATTTAGCACCAATGACTAACGAACCTCAAATAGCTGCGTTTTAAGACTAATTTGCCCTCAGTTTTTGGTCCTCTTCTTTCATACTTCTTTCATACTCTCTTACTTACTCCTTCTCCCTCTTTCATCCTTAATACTCCTGAAACCGTAATTTTATTCCCAATTAATTTTTGCTGCTATTTTCTTTCCTACACTATTCCCAGATTTGTCAAAGGTCTTTCAATCCTATTTCAGGTTTGTTCTGTATCCCTTAATGTTGTTATTATTTAGTTAATCGATTAGAACATTCCCTTGAATGGTTGCTTTATTGACATATTTATATGGACTGGTCCTTATTTTTTATAGTATTGTTTTATTCTTAAGTAGTATTTTTAGTGTTAGAATTAATTTATTCCGCTTACTTGGAATTCGTCCTCTTTTGCTCCTTTATTTATTCCAGTTATTCTTGTACTTATTTGGATTTACCCTTTTAATATTCTCTACTTTTAGGATGACCAAACCATTTACTATTGAAGTCAGACTTCATGTGGGTGGATATTTTCAGTCACTTTCTGGAAAAAGTGTGTATGTTGGTGGAGTACTGGTATTGATGACTGGCATTTGTAGTAATAGTGTCAGTTATTGCATGTTTGTGAATGAAGCCAAAAAAGTGGTGGGTCAGGATGTGAATGTTTTTATTAGGCACAAAAAGCATGGGTTGACAATGAATGTTGGTAGAACCATTATATTAGGGGATAAGGATATGCCTGCTGTGTTAAAGACAAGAGATAAGGATAACAGGGTGGACTTGTATGTGACTACTAGGGTTATCCCTTTTTCAATTCCAGGCCAAACAAGTCCTAATCTTAGATTCAGGACAAAATTGGTAAACAACTTTGACACAGTTGCAGAAAGCTTACATTCTGAAGCTGGGCCTTCCAAAAAAACACCCTCCAAAATGAAGCCCACTCTAACAACCCCATTAAGAAAAAGCCCTAGGTACACAAAGCCCACTTCTTCAAAGGGTTTTGAAAAGGTCATTCCCCTTGACATATGATCAGGCCTGTCGCAAGCCCGATGCAAAAATAAATTACCCAGACTAGGCTAATAACAAATTAATGTAATTAGGGAAGTAGGGGTCGATCCTCAGGGAGATGGTGTTTCCTATGGATTGTGAATCGTCTCACAATTGAGTTTTATCTAATGATTTTCTGGTTTTTGGATTTTGTGATGTCTAAACTAATAAAGAACATAAATAAAAACAAAACAAACTGAAATGGAAACGATAAAGCAGATAATAAATTAACAATAATGAGAAGCATCTAGGGAAATAGGTTCACACATGTAGATTGATATATTGATGAAATTGGATTTAAGATATGCAAATAATTCATTGAGCGTTCGTAAGAATGGTGTGTTCATTACAATCATAGATCAGATGGTCTAGCAGGCTTTTAGTGCGATTTGCTAGGTCTTAATCCACCATGTCACGCTTTGTCTATTCAATTCCTGTATATCTACCTTGGAAAAGAATTCCATACTAGTCAATGATTGTGATCAAGAATCGTCAACTATCGTTAAAGTCCAAACAGGCATAGACACAATGTTTTAAAAGCACAATTTCTTTTATCCAATTATCATCTTTTAATCAATCTAACATGGCTACCCTACACCCTAGAAAGGTGACTACTCACTCATGATTATGTTGATATTAACAATGAAAGTTAAGATAGGCATATTTAGGTAATTTTGACAATAATTTAGACTCTCTATGTGGCGATAATAACGACGCTATATGACAATCTAAGAAATGAAACTGCGATTATAACAATATGAAAATGAATCTAAATGATATGAATAGAAAATGACAATCAAATGGAAAGCAATAAAGAACATTAAGCAAAGGATAAATTAGGAATACCTAGGTGACGATCAACGATGAAAGCGATAACAATAATAGAAATCCCTCGCATAGAAATACCGTACCTTGAATTACAACTTTTGAACCCAACAAAGTAGATGCAAGAGATTGAAATTCTATTTGAACTAAGCTAATGTTTTGATAGGAAATAGACAAAAGTAAACTAGAAGAAAAGACAAAAATAGAAGAGAATCTAAACTAGAAAGACTAAAGCTAAAAAGAAATATAAGACAAGATTGTGTAAGAAAATGTATATGATGGATGTATATATGATGAAAGTGTATGATCCTTGAGCATCTATTTATAGTATTAGGGTTTCGTGGAGAAGAGGTCGGGCAATAAATACATAGGTCAAAAATAGGATGAAGGAGCCGCAATGCACTGAGCAGCAGGAATACCCGATCGGGTACACCACTTACCCGATCGGGTAAGTTGTCTTCTGGAAGCTCTTGACTAACTCTTCAACTTTCTTCGCTTTGACTTGACTTACAACATCCCCCTTGACTCTACAATCGGGTTTGTTGCTTGGATATGATGTAAAGCGATGAATTCTCCCGTCTAATTGATTGGTCTTCCGACAACTACACAACCGTCTTTGCTTCTTCTCTCCCTTAAGTTAGTGAACCTTCTCGAAATGCCTTACACACGGTCAAGCTTGCATCTTCAAATCGTCGGGTTCTAGGCAAATGCTCGAAAAAATAGAAAAAGGGCGTAGAAACGTCACTTTCCCTACAAAACAAGTTAGAACACAGGAATTCGCCTAGAAGACGATATTAGCTCATAAAATGGCTTAACAAAGCACAAATGACAAACAAAACCGAGCTAAAGTGGGGGTTAAAATCATACAAATATTCACTTATCAACATACCAACATTGAAGGTTATTCATCCAACCACTGCAAAACTACCCTTTAGGAGACCTGTTAACAAAGTTGTAGAGCCTATAGTGGAGGCTGAAGATCAAGTTGGTGGATATGTATTTGTTGAAGATCCAGTGGGTGCTACTGTTGATGAAGATCAGATTGGGTTTGAGGTTGAGCAAAGGAAGAAGAACGTGAGTAATAATTCTAAGGGGAAATCAAAGCTTGTTAGTAATAAGAAGTTAGTAGGGAAGAGGAAAGAAGTAAGCAAAGCCAAGGGCAAAAAGACAAACAAAGGTAGAAATAAACAGTTTGTATATGAAGAAAGTGAAGAAGATTCTGACCCGTCTGATTCAGATATAGAGGTTCTACAGGAGGACCTTGTGGCTGAGGATCTATTTCAAAGAAACGAGGAAGAAGAAAAAAAGAAAGCTGCTTTTTTAGAGGAATTATAGGATGAAGGGGGTGAAAATTTGTCTGATGATTTGAGAAGTCTTGAAGGTTCAGAGGATGAAGGGGATGAAGGAGTTGACAGCTTAATCTTCAACCCTACCATAGACTTTAAGAAGAAGTTGCATTTGGAGGTTGGTTTGAAGTTCTGTTCTGTTGAAATACTAAGGGAAGCCCTTATGGCACATGCTATTGAGAACAGGTATGAGTACTATTTTCTACATAATGGTAAGGAAATTGTGACAGCTTACTGCAAACAAAAATGCAAGTGTCCATGGGACAAGTCCAGAAGTAAAATTAGGTGTGTGTGTAAACAATTTTATGTCCATTTATATTATATGCCACAACAACAACTGAAAAGGACTATATCGAGATTAAGACAATGAATTTAACACATAAATGTTCCTTTAAAGGAGTCAATTCTAAAGTTTCTTCCGAGTATTTAGCTGAAAAGTATCTTGAGGATTGGAGGGAAAACCCTAGTTGGGAGTTGAGTATATTTGTGAGACATGTATACTGAACTTTGGGGGTGAAAACCAGTTATCACCAAGCTTGGTTAGCTAGGGCTAGAGCAAGACTTATTATAAATGGTGATGGGGCTGATGAATATGGTCGGGTCTGGGATTATGCCCATGCTTTGAGGAAATACAATCCAGGTTTTACAGTCATTGTCCTTGTGGATAATGTTGAAAATCGACCCCCTCAGTTTCAAAGAATGTATGTGTGTTTGAAGGCATGTAAGGTTGGTTTCTTGGCTGGTTGTAGGCCTTTGATAGGGGTTGATGGTTGCTATCTTAAAGGCCTATACCCAGGAATGTGTTTAGTGGCTGTTAGTATGGATGCTAACAATAACATATATCCTGTGGCTTGGGCTGTAGTAGAAGTTGAAAATAATCAAACTTGGACTTGGTTCTTAACCCTACTTATGGAAGATCTGGAGAAGGAAGATGGAGAAGGACTGACTATAATGTCAGACAGACAAAAGGTAGAAATCAGGTTTTGTTATTTTTTAATCTTTATTGTTATTGTTTAATCTTCTTAATTTAATTTTCATTAATCATTATGCTGATAGGGTTTATTAGAGGCTTTCCATGGAGTCACTCCAAAGGCAGAAATAAGGTATTAAAGCATTGGTCAAGGCATGCTTTCTCAACAACCAGCAAGTCTAACATGTTATTGAATAACATGTGTGAGTTATTCAATGCAGCATTAAAGCCAGCCAGGGATAAGCCTATCATCAGTCTAATGGAGTGGATAAGAAGGTATGTCATGAAGAGGCACTATGATAAAAGGGTGGGTGCTGAAGGTTATGATGGTAAAGTAATGTCTTTTGTGAATAAGTTTTTGATTTGGGTGGAAAATGAAACCAGATTCTGCTACTCAATTCCTTCTTTCAGTGGTAAGTTTGAAGTTGACCATAGGGGGAAGTAGAAGGCTGTCAATTTGACAAAACGGACTTGTTCATGTAAGAGTTGGGATCTCACGCGAAATCCTTGTCCACATGCAATGTTTTGCATAAGAGACCAAAGACAGGATGTCCTTGACTATGTTGATCATTACTACCACAAAACCACCTATATCAAAGCCTTCCAACACCATATTGCAGCAATGCCTAGCCATGAAGACTAAGAGAAGACTGACATGGCAGCCCATACTCCACCACCATATAAAAAGCTACTAGGGAGGCCTAAGCTAAAGAAGAGGGGAAGAGAAGCTGGGGAAGGAAGCAGTGGCCAAACCAAGAAGCTTAGGCAGACAAGAACTTGTGTAGGTGTGGAGGGGATGGTCATAACATGAAAACTTGCAAGAACCCACCAAAGCCTCAAGCTAAGGAAAAAGTGGATGCAACAAGAGGTATGAGTAAATCAACTTGGAGCAACAAGGTTAGAGAGGGAGTTGCCAAAAGGAAAGCTGACACGCGTCGTTTCGATGTGTCGAACGATATTTATAACAAGACTTAGCACGGTGGCAAGTCAAGGTCGGTCCACAGGGACGGTGGGTATTCGATATGCAAAGTCTAAACTAGCAATGCTTAAGGGGTGTCACGATATAGAAGTGGATTTGAAACTAATCTAAGAACATTGAGTAAATGCAAATAAGTAGGAAAGTAAGACAAAACTAAGATAATCAAATAACAAGCAATAAAAGGAAAGTCTAGGATCGGTGGGTTCAAATGGGTAATTTGGGTTCTAGTGAGTCGGGTTCATAGTTAATGGGTAGTCAAACTTGGGCGCGGTGGATTGAGGCTCTCGGTCTTACAATCCCTCCCATATACCGAACCAAGCTAGCTCTCGCGTACACAAGGTCGATATACTAACTATATGCAAATCCTAACATATTCCGAGGCTATCGATCTTACGGAAATGTATAATAAACATGAATCATACAAGTTTGTCAAGCAAGCATTTCATCAAACATGTGGTATGCATAAGTTGGAAGAAAGACAATTAATCAACAAATCAACTCAACAAACAAAGATTAACCCTCCTTAAAACCCATTATCCCCCACTAACCCTAGATTAATCACTACTCACTACTTAACATGAGGAATATGGAAGAATAAGATATAAAACTAAGACAAGACATAATGATAAGAAGGAAACAAAACATGTAATGAAATGACAAGATTAGCAAGTATATGAAAAGGGATTAAGAAGATATACCAACTAATTAAGGCAAAAGAGGAAATCTTGAATAAAGGAGAAGACTTTGTCACCAATCTTCAAGTACAAAACCAAGAAATCCAATTACATGACTAGATCTAAAACTAGTTAAGGAGTAATTGAGAAAAGATTAAACTAATTAGGAGGAATAATCTAATCTAATCTAACTAATTTTGAGTCTAGGGTTTCGTGCCCTCTAATTACACAAAAGGATCTATTTATAGGTTTACAAAATGGAGGAAAGATGGGCTTCGAAAGACTTCATGGACTGGCAAGGTCACGACCGTGAAAGGTGTCTCACGACCGCGAAATACCTTTCACGGTCGTGAGATATGTGCACTAATGTGGCAGAGACTTTTCACGATCAAGTCACGACCGTGACTTCACTTTCACGACCGTGAAATGAGTTTCACGGGCGCGAGCTGTTTCACGACCGCGAGCTGTTTCACGACCGCGAGCTGTTTCACGACCGCGAGCTGAGTTTCACGACTTCGAACTGTGTTTCACGACCGTGAGCTGAGTTTCACGACCGTGAACTGTGTTTCACGACCGTGAGCTGTGTTTCACGACCGTGAACTGTGTTGCTCGAAAATCATCATTCTTTGGAAGGAATCTCACGACCGTGAGATGTACTTCACGCCCGTGAAAGGTCTTTCCTCCTTTGTTCCCTTGATATAACTTTGTCAACTTCTCTCGGTTTAGCTCGCCTTGACTCGGGATGACTCGGGTACGCCAAGTAGGGCCCCCAAAGGTATGTGGGGTCCCCTAGGACATGTCGTGGGCCCTCAGTGTGATGTACTTTCTCTTTTGTCGATCAAAATTGGGTAGAACTCGCCCCAAATGACGGTTTACCTACAAAAGCACGATAAAAGCGAGAAATATGCTAGAAGAAGGTAAAAAACATAGAAACGCTCTTAGGGAGCGTTAAAGGCAAGCAAAACGAGCCAAACAGGGGTGGAAAAGTAGGGTGAAATGACACTATATCAAATCTCCCCAAACCAAACCCTTACTCGTCCCGAGTAAGGATGAACAAAGTCACGACCCTTATTGAACTATGCTAAAAATCTAACCGAGACAAGGCAATTAACGGGCCTTGCTCCGTCCCTTCAACTCACAACAAGGTATCCATAAGGTAGGATACCTTCTTGCAAGGCAAGTGGGGTCTTGCCAAAATCCCGATGCATTCTAATCAATAAAGCACACAAAACAAATAGGAATGCATCAACAAAAGTAAATAGCAACATGCCTCATCCATGTGCCGGGATTCATCCAAAATGGAAACGATTCAAGCATGCAAACCTCTATGTAGTCCCTAGTTTTACAAAGAACTAAGCCTAAGAATATAGAGATGAATCACCTCCTCATTGTGTAAAATTAGAGTACTCGTTCACGTTCACTAGAATGCTTTGTCAAGGGTGATAAGGCGTAATGGAGAGCGAGGTCCCCATGGCGTTAGAAGACACTGTAGCGTCAGAATTCCGCCTCCCACCTAAGTGGGAGGAAGGGTCGTCCCCTCTTGGCTATGTAATGTAGGAGTAATCATAAAAAAGGTAAGGAAACGAGATGTTTGAGTTCTTATTTGATTTCGTTTTGTTTTTGTTTTTGATTTTGCTTGATTCGGGTGCCTTTTTGGGAGCAAGATAGTCTAGCGAAATGTGTGCAGCGGAGACCAACAATAGACAAATCCTCGCCGTAGCGACATCCAGAGCGACCCCATATATAGTGAGGGTACTCTAGAAGAACCTAGAAGTCTCCATATGCATTCCCTAAGCTATGACTAAGGCAAAGATATGCAAAATTTCAAGCCTTTCTTTTTCAATTTGTTTGAACTCAATTTTTGGACTTGTGATGGAAGAATTTCCTTTTTGTCAAATGTAGTGAAATGTGATGATTGGAAAATAACATGGCCTCGAGAGTCACCTAGGAAAGCGTTCACCAAGGAATTATCACGCCATGGGGGTGGTCAAGATGGTAAATGCATGCCCTTGACTAGGCTCTAGGAAACGGTGCGAAATTCACACTAAAAATACACATCAAAGGGTGTTTCAAAATCCATTTTAGTAGGCAAAGTGTAACACCCGCAAATGTACCCTATTTTTATAGTAAAAATATTATACGGATACTTTTCAGCGAAATTTAGCTTTAATTTAGAATTTAATTTCCCAAGTCGAATTTAGAATTTCCGAGTTCGTATTTGGATTTTTCGCGAGATTTCAAGTGAATCCCGTCTTAAGCCGTCTTTGACTTTTCTTGACTTTTCCACTTACTCACCTCATACTCCCCTTTAACCTAATTCATTCTCACACAACTCAACTCTTACTTCATCACTAAGAAATCAACCAAAACCTTGCCTCCATTTTGATCCGTCTTAGAATCGTCATAACTCTTTCATTTCTCGCTCAAATTCACGTAAGTTCGTCTTATTCCTTCCCTCTCATCTTCCTTTATCTGTATTGGTAATAAAATTACCGTCTTTCTCGCTTTTCAATTTATCCGTCTTTCTCAAAGGTGAATTATATTCATCTTTTGTCGTCTTTGTTTAGGTGGAGACTTTCTAGACCCCGACAAAGATTTCTATCTAGTGGAGGAAGGCTTAGAAATCATTTAAAGACGCATAAAGGTAACGGTGAAGGGTTACTCGATATCATTTACGTGTTTTAATGTGTTTTCTATGTTAGTAATCGTATTTGGAATAGGATTAGTATTCATAGAACTTGTGTTGATGATGATACTTGTTTATTCCGAGAGTCTGGCCAGGTTTAGACTAGGAACCGTATTAGTATCGTCGTCCTACCAGGAGGAAATTAGTCTACATATACGAAATGTAGCATCGTGTATGCGTTCAGGGAAATGTCTTATCCCGTGGATGCCTTTTAATCATACTTGCCATGTACACGGTGCTAGTGCGTTTCATTTACCGTGAGAGAGGTCGTCAACATATTGTATGTTTGGATGGATGATTACATGAATGATTATATGATTGATCATTGAATGACTTTGCATGGTTTGTTTGTCGAGTCTCAATCTTATCAAACTTATACCGCTAACGGTGAGATGCAAGCCCTAGTGAGCGTATTCGGTTGCCTAAGAGTGTCTTCCCCGAGTCTATCTATAGCATGATGGTTACGGATTGTACTTCATATGCTCTTATCATTATATATTGAATTGCCTATCTATCCTTATCGTATTTCACATGTATATCTATATATGCATGCTTCTACTTTTGTATTTCCTTTTATGTACGTTTAATGTGATATGGCTGGGAGAACCCGGAGTTACTCCCCACTGACTGTGGCGTTCATGTTTTTCATGGATGAACAGGTTGCTTGATGGATGGCTTTTTGCTTGTGGTATTTTGGGTTCGGGTGTGAGCTAGTGGGCGTTGTCCCTGGATGAAACACCTCTAGACGTTATTTAGCTAGTTTGCTAATCACTTGACTTTGATAACATTTTGAGAGACTTGTCTCTCGTAGTATTTTGTATTTGGTTTGTAATTATTGACATTCCTCGTATTTCTATCTTGCATGTAAAAAGTTTTAAAAACACCGTATTTTCCGCTTTATAATTCACATGCTTGTTATGTTTTATTTCCGCATTCGCGAGGGTTGTCACAGTTGGTATCAGAGCTTAAACGCTCCCGACGCACACACGTGAACCCTAAACTTAAAATACTTGGCCTTGAAATAATAAATGAGAGATGGGTAGACTTAAGGACCTAAGTTGGTAGTCTTTGGTGTGCTTGATGTTTGTTAGTTTCTAACTCGTTTGTTGATTGTGTTGAGTGGTGTTTTGTTTATTTATATCTACCGTCTTAAGGTGGATTATATGTTACCTAGAAGATGTATCCTCCCACGAAGATTGAAGATTGACAAGCCTAATTGAAGTGTATTTCTTCCTCATCGATGTTTTCTCTCGTCCTTAATGTATCATGCTCTCTTCCATCTATCTAAGTGCTTCTTCATCATCTAACTTCTTTTTCCCTTGGAAATTACTCTTGTTACCTTCCTCCTCTCTATCAATTTGTATCAACAACTTCCTTATGTGACCTTTTGTGGACACCATACCCTTTTGTTTGTGGCATATTGTACTTGGTCGGAAGAATTTTAGACTTTGTGGAATATTAGTGTTTGTTAGAATGAATTTGTGATTTGAGAAAAATGGTATAGATCTAATTTCACCCTATAGTGGTGAGAGTTGGTATCCTTGAGGAAAGTGTGGTAAGGTATGTTTAATGATTTTAATGTATAAATGCTTGCCATGACTTGTGTGTAAATAGTTCATGATATTCGATGGTGTAAGGTCGAATGAGTTGGCTATGACTTCTTAACTCATTAGTAATTTAGTCTTTTGGACTTAGAAGTTTAGTATTGTTTTGAAGACCATGCTTATGATATGTCTAATTGGTGTAAATAAGAAGTTTTGAATGATATCTTGAGGTGCGAAATACTTTTGAGGTTAAGTGACCTCTTGTGGTTTCCTATTGTGTGTTTGTGAGTATAGGCTTGGTGGAAAAGCATTTGGCTATAGTTCTTGGATTTAAAGATATGATCTTATCTTATGGTATCGGAGACTCGTTTGAAGTAGTAAGGTTTCGTTGTAAGTTGAACCATATTACTTGAGGATTATAGATATGAGCGAGATTCGATGATGTGAACTATGATGGAAATACCTTGGGACGTTAATGATGATGTTTGACTTGATGTTGTACTTTGATAATAGTGAACTCGTGGGCTATATGACTTGAAAATGACCGAGTATAAGGGAGTATTTGTTAGTCCTTCAGTTAAAGAAACCTTTGAGGTTGTGTTGAATATTTGAGCTAAAGGAATGTTACTATGATTGAGTTGCAATTCCGCATTTGGGAATCCGTGTGATATGAAAGGATGGATGAATTGGGTTGTAATCGAGTTCTTTAATCTAGGTGTACCTTACTTTGATAATTTGTGGTACGAGGGTCCCTTGTAAGAGACCTTTGTTATTGGGATGAGTTGCTTTGCTATCACCCTAAGTCAGAAAAGAGAAATTTTGTGGATTAAACCTTAATCCTTTACTCGTGCCATTATCCCTTTTCATTTCCATTCTTGAATGTTTTTGTCAAGATTGATCTTTAAGAAATCGCTTGCTCGTACCTTCTTCTTACTCGGATATCTTCATACCTCTACTATCTTCTTTGTCTCTTGCTTATGACTTCGTTATTTTCAAGCGTTCCTCTCTTGTAATCTCGTGCCTGATTATTCTCGTGTTCTCCTTGAGATTCCTTATCGTTTTCTATCTCGTTGCTCCTTCATCTTTTCTCTAGTGGATTGGATATTCCGTTTGTAAGGCTCAAAGAATAAGCGTGATGTAATTTGGGATTCTTTAGCTAGAATATGTGTCCTTGGATTGAGCAAATTTCATGTTATAATTCATCATGGGAAATAGGACTTAATCTCTAGGATGAATCCTAATAGTGATAATGTATCCTCTCTTAGTGGTTTTAGATTTGGAGCTTGGTATTTTAGTGTCATTTTGAGAATTAAGTTGATCATGATAATAGTTCATTGTTGTTGGGTATTATAACGGTTGCTTGATATGTCATTTGGGAATTAGATGTCTCTAATTGGTGGATTCTAAAAGAGACTTTGCTTTAGGGAAATTGAGCCGGTACCCAAAGTTTGAGGAGTATTGTCATAAATGAAAATCGATTCATATTGAGTTTTAGATGAACTAGATGATTTGAATGGTTGTCTGATTGCCAAGTAATTGGCCATTTGTGGTTTGGAATTAGTAATTTTCTTTTATCCTTAAGGAATCATAGTTTGAGATTGAGAAATGTTCGTTGCAAGCTTTGGATAATGAGTACTCAGTTGTTATGGAATATAGAGTTAGAATGGTGAACTCATTTATCTTGAGGATTATAATCACCATAGTTTACTAATGTGACTATTTATATTTGAGGCTTCGAGCGTAGTAATGATCGAATTAAGGATGTTATGGCGTATTAAAGAATTATTATAATCGATAATGGATTGTGGATTTTCCCTTGTCGTGAGACCTTGGATGAGGCTAGTTGGATCCTAGATAATTATGTTTGTTGCGTGGATTGTGTCTTGACTTTTGAGGATGAGAAAGTTCATTGTAAATTTAGGATAATGAGATTGAAGTAAATTGAATCAAGGGATTTTAATGGTAAGTCTCCTTTACCTTGTGGTTGTTAGCGATCATGTTTCCCTAGATATTAATACTTTGTTGGTGGTTTCTAGTAAGAGTTTTGATGAATCTAAGAAGATTAGAGTACGTAATGAATCTTTCATGTGGATTGTTAGTTGTGGAGTCTACCGCGCCGATGGACTTCAGTAGATACAAAATGGATATGAATAATTAGGTTATTGGCTTGAAATCTCGTGATTATGGAATATTTTTGTAAGAATTCTGATGATTTAAAATGAGGAGTTGCAAATTGGGTAAATTGCATTCTCTTGAGGATTTGGTTTATTATTAGAGTTAGTGATGTCGAATTCTTGTAGATCTTCCTGCCGACTTTATCTTGATCTTCTTATCCCAAAGAGTTCGATTTGTTTCATTTTTGCGTGTTTTGTATATATTTTGTTACCCTGAATTGTGTGTGAATTGTGCGAGTCGCTCTATGTACGTGTAATGTCCTGTTATTTTATTTTATCTTTGATGAAACTTTCAAATTTCCATATTGTATTTCTAATTTAACTTTTCAAAGAAGTCTAAAGATGGATTTTGTACCCTCTTTTTGGAGAAAATAGATTTTTTTTGCTTTTATACTTGGATTTTGCGTTTGGTTGGATGTTTGGACTTGTTATTGGAGACGTCTGGTGACTAGTTCTGCACTTACTAACGCTTGTTTTGATTTTCGATTTCACTATTTCGACTTTAATTTGATTTGGATAATTTGAGTTCTCGTTCTCGACGGGCACTCTTGAGATCCGTAAGTAAGTTTCGCACTTATGAAAAATTTGTTTAAACCATTTTCGAGATGAACCTCGTTTCATAGATGTTTCCCTTATAAGAGTTTTCGTATTAATTTTGAAAACCGATTCTTGTCCTTGATACTTTTGTTTTCTATTCTCAAGTTTCGAGGACGAAACTTTTTAAAAGGTGGGGTGATTGTAACACCCGCAAATGTACCCTATTTTTATAGTAAAAATATTATACGAATACTTTTCAACGAAATTTAGCTTTAATTTAGAATTTAATTTCCCGAGTCGAATTTAGAATTTCCGAGTTCGTATTTGGATTTTTCGCGAGATTTCAAGTGAATCCCGTCTTAAGCCGTCTTTGACTTTTCTTGACTTTTCCACTTACTCACCTCATACTCCCCTTTAACCTAATTCATTCTCACACAACTCAACTTTTACTTCATCACTAAGAAATCAACCAAAACCTTGCCTCCATTTTGATCCGTCTTAGAATCGTCATAACTCTTTCATTTCTCGCTCAAATTCACGTAAGTTCGTCTTATTCCTTCCCTCTCATCTTCCTTTATCTGTATTGGTAATAAAATTACCGTCTTTCTCGCTTTTCAATTTATCCGTCTTTCTCAAAGGTGAATTATATTCATCTTTTGTCGTCTTTGTTTAGGTGGAGACTTTCTAGACCCCGACAAAGATTCCTATCTAGTAAAGGAAGGCTTAGAAATCATTTAAAGACGCATAAAGGTAACGGTGAAGGGTTACTCGATATCATTTACGTGTTTTAATGTGTTTTCTATGTTAGTAATCGTATTTGGAATAGGATTAGTATTCATAGAACTTGTGTTGATGATGATACTTGTTGTTGTTGAGAATTGATATGAGAATTGATGATTTATGATAATAGTTGATGATGGTTGAGTTTAGAACAAAATTGAGATGTCTTGACCCAAGTCACGGTCGTGAAACTCATGTCACGAGCGTGAAATAGTGGCTGACCAAATATCCTTGCGTAACAGACAGTTTCAGGAGCGTGAAATGTAAGTCACGGTCGTGAAACTCGTGTCACGAGCGTGACATACAAGTCACAGTCGTGACTTGTGCAGTGACCCCTTTTCGTAAAATGATCATATCTCCTTCGTTACTTGCTTGTTTTTGGCTTGTGACTTACCGTTGGAACCGTAAGAGGATAAGCTATCACCTCAAATTGGAATTTATGCATTTTCATGTCTAGAACTCTAGTTATGACAGTTTGAAGTGGACCCTTGTTTTAGTTAGTTTCCAAACTTGTTGTTTTGAGATAAGATCTATGTTTCCTATTTATTATGCTTCTTAAACTTGGTCTAATGCTTATGTATCATGTATTGATTCATTTTTATCATATTTACATTTATATTATGCCCTATTCTCATGCTTGGTGACGGTTTTTGGTATGTCCCACTTTGAGTCGGTTTTTACAAATGTTACGGCTTCAGCACTATTTTGTTATGTGCTTTGTACTCTCATTCCCTTGGCTACCTCCACGTTCGTAAGGCTGGAATTTCGGAACGGGGATGTATCCTACTGCTTAATTGCATGTGTTAGTGGGCATACGACGACGTTGTTGGGAGGCGAACGCTTGCGTTGATCGAACCGGCCGTCAAATGTTGTGTACTTGAGAGGTGGTGTTATTTGCATGTAGCATACCGCTTGTTATGAGGCTTGTGCTCTTTTCCGCCTCTTTCGTGAATTTGACCGAATTTGGGGTACTCGGCGTCTATGATTGACCGAGTCTTGGATGCGAAACGTCATCGCTTGGCGAATCGGAACACGTTTATTCCGAGAGTCTGGCCAGGTTTAGACTAGGAACCGTATTATTATCGTCGTCCTACCAGGAGGAAATTAGTCTACATATACGAAATATAGCATCGTGTATGCGTTCAGGGAAATGTCTTATCCCGTGGATGCCTTTTAATCATACTTGCCATGTACACGGTGCTAGTGCGTTTCATTTACCGTGAGAGAGGTCGTCAACATATTGGTATGTTTGGATGGATGATTACATGATTGATTATATGATTGATCATTGAATGACTTGGCATGGTTTGTTTGTCGAGTCTCAATCTTATCAAACTTATACCGCTAACAGTGAGATGCAAGCCCTAGTGAGCGTATTCGGTTGCCTAAGAGTGTCTTCCCCGAGTCTATCTATAGCATGATGGTTACGGATTGTACTTCATATGCTCTTATCATTATATATTGAATTGCCTATCTATCCTTATCGTATTTCACATGTATATCTATATATGCATGCTTCTACTTTTGTATTTCCTTTTATGTACGTTTAATGTGATATGGCTGGGAGAACCCGGAGTTACGCCCCACTGATTGTGGCGTTCATGTTTTTCATGGATGAACAGGTTGCTTGAATGGATGGCTTTTTGCTTGTGGTATTTTGGGTTCGGGTGTGAGCTAGCGGGCGTTGTCCCTGGATGAAACACCTCTAGACGTTATTTAGCTAGTTTGCTAATCACTTGACTTTGATAACATTTTGAGAGACTTCGTCTCTCGTAGTATTTTGTATTTGGTTTGTAATTATTGTCATTCCTCGTATTTCTATCTTGCATGTAAAAAGGTTTAAAAACACCGTATTTTCCGCTTTATAATTCACATGCTTGTTATGTTTAGTTCCGCATTCGCGAGGGTTGTCACACAAAGTGCTAAGCAAAGAAAGTATCTACAAAGGCCTATCCAAGCTTGTCAAGTTTCCAAATTGGGCATTTCGCAAATTTTCCTAAATGCAACTATATGCTATGACCTAGTACTAAGCAACATATATACAAAGCTAATTCAAATGCTCTAATAACTACGTGACAAACGATCTTATGAAACCTCCTAACAGCACATAAGTCACACAACCGCCAATCCCTCAAAATCCACACCGCAATCATCAACAAACTCCTCCAAAACTTCTCAAATGATGAGAATTAAAGAAAGAAAGAAGGGGAATGAATAGGAGCGATCATACCATGGCGGTCTTCTTAATCCCTTCAATAAGTTTCTTAGCAATGTGTAGCGGACCTATGTATGGAGGTTAGAAGAAAACAATGAAAACATATATAAACTAAGATATAAGCTAATTTTTAGGATATTTCAAACTTTTTCGATTTTTTTTTTGGATTTTTGAATGATTTTAAATGCTAAAGAAAGACATGTTTTTGGAATTTTTCAAAATTTTCAAATTATCATAATATTTTCCCATCCCTCACATAGGAACATATATCAGGTCCTCCAATGACCCATCATCAAAGTGTTCAAGAAAGTCAAGCTAGTGTCAACAATGCTCTACCTACTGGTGGTTCAAGGAGAAGGCTTGGTTTTGATTATTGATGATTATGTTGTAATTGTATTCTAAAATTATGATTTCATATTATGCATGCTGAAAAATTTAGTACTCTTCTTTTTGTAAGACAATTAATGCGTTTTAAAGGATATAATCAGTTTGTAAGACAATTTATGCTTTTTTATGAGTTTTGGTTATTTATGGAGTACCATAACCCTTTCATGCAATTATGAGATTTGGTTAAGGAGTACAATGAGTAGAAGTATTACAACAATAAAGATGAACAACAATTGCCTTTCCATTAAAAGTTTAAAAATCGTACATCAGAAAATTGCCCAAATTATGAGCTTTACCAACTAACACTAACAACAACATCCTTGAACTTTCATTACAGTGCTAAAGAGGACAACTAAAAGGAAAACAACAACAAAGCATGTATACATTGCTCTACTGCCATTCATATTGTTGTATCCATTGTTGTCTTCATTGACTACAATGGAATTCTCATTTGTCTTCATTTGCTTAAGTAGGACATTAGCTTCCTTAAGCTGGCTGTTTTGCCCCTTCAAATGAGCAACCTCAGACCTTTTCATCACAAGGTCACAATGGAGAACATTCTACTCCAAAATCAACTGATTTATTGTATTCTTCTGCCATTCTTGCTGCACTTCATCATACCAACTAAAATAACCACACCCACGACTTGAATCAGGGTTTGAAAACTTACATTTAAGGAACCTACGACCCGGATTGTCATGTGTCCATGACCTCAACAAAGAAACTGGAACCCTACAAGCACATTTGATGGCCTTAATATTTCTTTCAGGAAAAACCCCCTTCATCATAGCTATGGAACCCTAAATTAAAAAAAAAAACCCAGATTTAGTACTGAAAAAAGAGAGAAGAGAAACCTTAATTAATAACAAAAAGGAAAAAATACACGACTAAAACAAAATATTGAAGCAAGAATAATGGTTTCGACTTTTACCTCACACAATTTAAATGATTAAGAGAGAAAATTAGGGTTGCAAAATTTGATTTCAATAATAGAGTAATGAGAGTGAGTGAAAATGATATAAGCTTGATGATAAGGGCAAAATAGTACTAGAAATACTAACTTAAGATTAAGAGTTTAAATCAAGGACTCAGATTAAATCTATTTGAGGTTCGTTAGTCATTGGTGCTAAATTGTTCCCTACCCAAGCAATCAGGTAGGTGTTTTTAAATAAAGATTACTTAGGTAGCAATTAGTAAAAAATGAGTTATATTAGGTAGCAGTTGTTAAAAACCCTTAATAGAATGAAGATTAGCACACAATATAACATAATTTAAAAACGGGATCAAAATAAAACTTGTTATCCGTTAAACAAAAATTATTGATCCCTTCGTCTCAAATGATTCTAAATTCGATTTACTTGATTATTTTAATTTATTCAAATCGTAACCATAAAGTTAATAATGTCAAATCGATGATTTTGCTTGGGCGAACGTAACAAGAGTATCCTTATTAAAGGATTGTTGTTTTGTAATTGTAAATTCTCTTGATTTATCGGAGAAAAATGCACTTTTATTTTGGATTGTATATGACAAATCCCATTTTTTGGTAAAATAAAATTTCAACGTACTCAACTTAGGGCCCCATTTTGTGAGTTTGCACCGGGCCACAATATTCTCCCAGCCGGCCCTGGCTATCCATTTTATAATTAACTTGTTTGGTTTTGTTTATGCGGGGCCCCAAAATTTGGGGGCCCAAATCCGTGGAACCGGTTGAACCGCCATAAAGCTGGCCCTGACCACCACTAGACGACGACCCACAAGCAGATTGTAGATTGAGGGTTGACAAAGTAAAATTTAGTCTGAAATATGGGCAGGGTTGTGATCGGCAAATATGATTCTTTTAAGGGGTGATCAATAAGAGAAAGGTAAGTAAGAGTGTGGATCAACGATAAACAGTTGGAGAGATTAAAAAGGCGACACTAGAAATGATTTTGACGGCAGATATCAAATAAATAAAAAACAAAGGGATTTTTGATAAGGGTAAAGTCGCGTCACCTTAATCAAAGTAATCCTAATTCACTACTAACTAATAGTTAGCGGTAAGTAAGGTATCGAATCCACAGGGAGGCGGTAGTATTCTAATCTGTTAAACTAGGTTCGTCTCTATAGTAACAATTTCGGGGTTTTTGATTTGTGTTTCTA
This sequence comes from Heliosperma pusillum, assembly GCA_022085475.1. Taxonomy (NCBI): domain Eukaryota; kingdom Viridiplantae; phylum Streptophyta; class Magnoliopsida; order Caryophyllales; family Caryophyllaceae; genus Heliosperma; species Heliosperma pusillum. Next base: position 9,666 of record JAIUZE010002843.1, on the reverse strand, counting down.
AGCTAATAGCAAACAATAACAATAAAAGGTTGAAAACAATAAGATTATAAGTCTAGAGTCTCAGGTTCACTAGGATTAATATTCAGGGGTAAGGGTGCAATCAACTATCATGCAATAAAGTTATCTAAGGTCACAAGATCGGTCGATTCAATTATGCCCTTTAGATTTACAATTTAACATGCGATTGCTATCATTAAACGAGTCCTATTCAATTATCGCCTATCGTAGTCTTAACCCGGTCCGTGTTAATCCTAATTTGCGAGACTAATTAATTAATCCAGGCCAGAAATTAAGCAACTAGATTTAAAAACAATAATCAAACGATAACCTTGCTATTGCAATTCAATTAATTAGTGTATCCCTTCTAACAATCCTATATCCCCTTTCAACCCTAGATAAGAATTTAGCTAGTCATAACGATATTAATAACAACGATAATAAATAAAGTAAACATGATTAACAATAATGAAAGGATTAACAAAGAATAATTAAAGAACTAGAAAGTAACTAATTGAATAACAAAGGAAGATTAAAGAGTACCGATTACAAGCTTGAACTAAAAACAATAGTCTTTGATGAATGAATCCAGCCGTAAAGCATACAAAACTTGAGTTTCTAATATTAAAGCGTACCTAAATATTAAAGACGAGTTTTCGTTTTATAATAAAAATCTAATTAACTAGGTTAAAATAATTTATGAAATCCGAAAGCCGTCAGATACTAGGCTGCTCGATCGAGCAGAAGGGAATCTGCTCGATCGAGTATGACGTCCTCGATCGAGCAGAGTGATGTTGCTCGATCGAGCATCCTTCAAATGGCCTCGTTTCTTTGTTTTTCTTCATTTCTTCTCCATTGCTCTCGATTCCCGTGCCTAACCTTCTACGATCTGACTCCGCCATGCTCCATAACAACTTAAAACGCTCCAAATGTATCCAATCTGCATTAAAACATAATAGAAGCGGCAGAATCGATATTCTAGCTAAAATAGCATAGAAACAAGCAAGGAAAGACGATAAATCGAGTCTTATGTATCCAAGGGAAGAATAAAATATGTAAATAAATAGTGATCATCAAACTCCCCCAAACCAATCCTTTGCTTGTCCCTAAGCAAAGCACTCACCACTATACAAGGACAAACATACAAATGGTGAATGAAAAACTCAAAGCTAATGTTAATGCACAAAGCTAATGTTAATGCACATACACATCCCAAGTTATCCATATATATAACAAAGTAATGACATTTAAAGGCACGGAAAAGTAGAAAACGCAGCTCATATTCCAAGATTTTACATGATACCGTAGTATAGACAAAAGCCAAATACCTTTCAATTTTGTAAGGCTCAATTTGTCGGATTCTCGCGGATTCACTCATGCACTCATAAGTTTATGTAAGGGTGAGTTTTGTAAAGATAGAAAGAAATAGAAACACTCACTCAACTTATGAAACATGCATGCATTCTAATGCCATAGTAATTTCCCCAACTAATACGCATTCGCTATAAAACCAAAGTACATGAATCAAGGCAAAAGGGAGGCTAATGGGCGAAGGTATAGAAGTGGATTGTGCTAAGGCACGTATGAGAATGTGGGTCTAAGACCGGTAGTCGCAGCGACACTTAACAAAACAATTCTACAGGACTAGCACAAACCAATACCCGACTAGAGAAATCATCTTAAACTTTGACAACATAAGAGATATATCGATATTGCTCTCTAAAAAATGCATTAGACTCTAGTAAATTCCCTTTCATTATCCCTTGAACAATTTAATGAAGCAACATATTTTTATCTTTTTTTTTTTTTTTTTTTTTTTTTTTTTTTCTTTTCTTTTGTTCTCTTTTTCATATCATATCTTTTGCTTCATAACATTTCTCAACAAAGGGAATAAATGACACAATTGCCAGCATACTTGTTACACCCATTTGATATTCTTTTTGAAATCCCGACCCAACCATAGTAGACAAGTAGACAAGAAAAAACATGAAACTGCGACTGTCCCGATAAGGTAGGCAAATTATAGGAATGTAGCTATTAGATGGGTTATAAAACAGGCTACAAAAGGCTCAAATGGGCTAAACATAAAGAACTCAATGATAAGGGTATAAAATCAAGTCTTTTTGGCTATGTGAGGCTTATTTGAACAAAAAGAACCGCCTTTCCTCATGTACTTATCAAATGAACGCGTATAGTATCAAGAAACTAATGTCACACTTATGCAATTTGATGTTACATATTCCACAAGGAGTACCACACTCAAGCCTAAAGACAATGAGACCAGTTTATTGATGTTCTTGGCCTAGGAAGCTCTATAGACCTCAGAACTTTAAGTGGTTTATCAACTAAAATGGCCAAATCTAATTAGCATAAGGTATGTAAAAAACGGTCAAGACTTGTTCTATGAGCTTTGTTTTCAAAAGTAGTAAGTCAAAACAATGTACATGGACAATTTATTTGGGATTCAAATGCAGAAACAATGCAAATTATCATCATTGTTATTCAACTTCACCAAGACTCTACCTAATTAAAAAAAAACATGTTTTTGGATTTTGTAAATTTTTCAATTTTTATGGTTTTTTTTTCTTACAACGGAAAATAAAGACACAACATGAATGGAAGACTCTCCCCCAAACCTAAATGTCGCAGTGTCCTCAGTGTGACGCTAACAGGACATCAATCACACAACAACCAACAACAACAATCTAAAGGACACAACTAACAAAGGAAAAGGGGAAATAACTAAAAGAAAATACAATAAAAGAAAGTACAAGGATAAATAATACCAGCTGTATAAAATAATAGCCTCCCCCAAACCAGTTGCAAAATAGGGGCGTAGTGACCAGCTGTCACTACTGCTCATCATCACCATCATCATCATCATCATCATCTCGCTGAGCAGCACCAGAAGAAGAGGCCCCAAATGGCCCACCAAACCCACCACCCGGAGCATCCGGTCGGATAGGATTATACCACGAACGACCCAGACAACCAAAGCCGTGACTGAACTCATGGGAAAACTGGTGACGAGTCATCCCATAATTATCGAACACACCACTCTCGTCACCCGGACCTCGGTAGTAGCTCGGCGGAGTCCAACCAGCAGTAGCATTAAGATCCGTCCGCATAAGGTTCTCCCAAAGCCCCCTCATCACCAAGTCATTATTAATTCCTTGGTGAATCCTAATCTCCCTCTCCAAGGCCGGATCATAGGTATAAGCAGGTGGAGGGTAAGGGTACGGAGTCGGGGTCGGTGTAAAGTGGGGAGTCGGGGTGTGAGATGAAGATGCAGGGGTGATCCGCCGACGAGGTCAACGGGTCTCGGCCAAGGTAAAAATAAGCTCATGTGGTACCACATAATAACGAGGGGGAGGGGTAGGTCCAGTCTCAGGATCATGGGTAGGCACCACTCCGTAGAAGGTAGACGGTTACTGGTGTCAGGAAGAGCTATCCACTGTGACCCACGTACTCGCCACTGAAATTGAGCGTTACCTAACGCATTAATCTAGCAGAGTGTGTGGCGTAAGTAGTCCTCGTCGACCCTAGGAGCATGTACCTCGGTCAAGGGTGTGTACCGACGGTCTCCCCCGAACCCAGCAAGTCGCCTAGACAACCTAGTGACCAAAGCACCACAATCCAAGGAATGTCAGGTAGGGGAATTGACTCTCCAGAAAGCATAACACACCAAACCGACCGGGTGAAAATGAAAAACATTCTCATGTTGGGGGTTGAGGGTGGATGCAAGCAATAAAACCTCATGAGAATTCAATTTACTAAGGTCCTTCCTAACAAACAGAAGAAGGCTAAAGAAACGCAGAAACAACCTTAAACAAGGATGTTGCACATCATTGACAGCCATGGCATTGACACGCGGAACATGAAGACCAGTAAAATGAGAAAAATAATCAACGACTTGAAAGCCGGAAGAAATAGCAGTAAAGGCATCATCATCACCAAGAGAACGACCAAAATGATTAGCTAATTCAGCATAGGACAACACAAAATCCCTATTGAGCAACCGAAAAGACACACCCGTATTTACTTCGTCCCAATCGAAAGAACTAAAGAACTCAAGTGTCAATGGTCGGTAACAAAGCTCATTAAGGGAATATAAACCACCAAACCCGATTCGGTTAAACATATCAGAAATAACATTACCCAAACCGAGAGCATCAAGAATGGTAGGGCACACACAACGACTAGGGTCCATAGGACGACCCATAAGCATAGAAAATTGATCATGTTGGTCTTGTGTGCTAAAAATGATCCATGGGTAAGTTGGGTTACTAGGAATCGCTTCTATTTGAGGTTGTCGGATGAGACGGGGTTCCCTACGTCGCTTACTACTTCCTCCTTGTCTAGACATGACAAAATGAAGCAAATAAAGCACACAAACACCACAATATACTCAAAAAGACGGTTTTACCAAACCCTAGTTCGAAAAAAAAACAAATTCAGGTCTAAATCACAAGCAAGACGGAGCAATAAGCAATGTAAGAGTGATTAAATACTAAAGAATTAAGAAAGGAAGCAACAAACAACAATTAAAAGCATAAAATCAAAGAAGGAGAAGCAAACCCGAGAATTCATGTTTGGGGCAAAATTAGGGAGCAGTAAGACCAATTTCTTCGCAGATTGCACTTAAAATAAGTAGGATGATGATTGTTGATGATAATAGGATGATGAATTGATGAATTTAGAGTGTTTGATAGAGTTTTTTTTGAGAGAATATGGGTGAGAGAGAGAAGAAGAGTGTTGAAATAATGAAGAGAAGGGAAAGAAATTTGGGGAAAACCTGATTTTGTGCCTCGATTCCGGTCAGACCGGACCGACTCGATCGAGCAAGTCAGATCTGCTCGATCGAGCAACCCAGAAACTCAGATTTTTGAGTTATGCTCGAGTCAAGGATTGTTGAGTATTTGTCAAACTCGATCGAGCAGCACCACTCTGCTCGATCGAGAAACCTAGAGCTGCTCTAGAATTCTCGCCCCCTTTTTTTTTTGTTTTTTTTTTCTCTTTTCCTTTCCGTTCTTAAATCGACTTCTAATTTTATTACCTGCAAGCACTTAATAAAATTGTTAAATCTCTCCCTCACCGCACTCTAAGCATAAAGTAGACCTGTATTAACTATTCAAAATAAATCTAATTAACCTATAATATCAATAACAAAGCTAATTGCTAACTAAAATGCATTTAAAATAAAATTTACAAACGAAGTACAATTAAATACCGGGTTGCCTCTCCGCTAGCGAAGGTTTATATCGGTCCCGCACGACCGTGTTACCTCAAAGTCATGGTGAATTATCAAGAGTGAAAAGGTCGACGACCTCTATCACTCCTATAAATGCTCCATCGTAATAAATCTTCAAGTGTTGACCATTGACTTTGAAGGTTTCACCCTTGTCGGTTTCTAGTGTAACCGACCCAAACTTTTTCACCTCAGTAACTGTGAACGGTCCCGACCATCTGGACTTGAGTTTACCTGAAAACAAACGCAAACGGGAGTTAAATAATAATACTTTATCACCAACTTTAAATTCCCGCTGCATGATATGCTTGTCGTGCCACTTCTTTGTATTCTCCTTGTAAACCCGAGCACTATCATAGGCATGTAATCGAAACTCATCAAGCTCGTTCAATTGCGTAAGTCGTTTCTCACCCGCCAGTGAGGGATCCATATTAAGCTCTTTAATGGCCCACATAGCCTTATACTAAAGTTCTACCAGTAAATGGCACACCTTGCCATAGACTAACCGGTATGGAGAAGCACCTATTGGAGTCTTAAAAGCAGTTCGGTAAGCCCATAAAGTGTCATCGAGCTTACGACTTCAATCCTTCCTGGATTTACTCACTACTTTCTCAAGAATTGACTTAATCTCCCTATTAGAAACCTCCACCTGGCCACTTGTCTGCGGATGATAACTTAACCCCCGACGATGTGTAACGCTATATTTCTTAAATAAAGTGTTAAGATGGCGTTCATTAAAATGCTTTCCTCCATCGCTAATGAGAGCACGAGGAACCGCAAATCGCGGGAATATGATCTTCTGAAACAGTTTAACAACTGCTTTGGCATCGCAAGTGGGAGTGGCAATAGCTTCCACCCATTTGGAGACATAGTCGACTGCTAATAGAATATATTGATTACCATGGGAAGATGCGAATGGCCCTTGGTAGTCAATACCCCAAACATCGAATATCTCAACTTCCAAAATACCCGTTTGAGGCATCTCATGCCTGTGCAAAATATTACACGTCGTTTGACACGCGTCACAAGAACGGACAAATGTAGTAACATCCTTGAGCATAGTCGGCCAGAAAAAATCCGACTGCATAACCTTAGAAAATGTCCTTGAGGGACTATGATGACTGCCATAAGGAGAAGACTGACAATGAGAAAGGATGGCATGTACCTCACCCTCTGGAATACATCGTCGATAAATGCCATTGGCGCACTCTGGGAATAGATAAGGATCATCCCCAAAGTACCGCATGACATCGTGTTGAAACCTCTTCTTTTGATGATAAGATTGACCCGGATGTATAACTCCCCTAACCAAATAGTTGGCATAATCAGCAAACCACGGAGTCTCCATGGTAATGGCAAGGAGATGGTCATCAGCAAACGAATCATCAATGGGGACGGAATCTCCCCCTTCAAACCTTAAACGACACAAATGGTCAGCAACCACATTCTCTGCACCAGACTTATCCCGAATCTCCAAATCAAATTCCTGTAATAACAAGATCCAACGAATAAGCTGAGGTTTGGCTTCCTTCTTAGCTAACAAATATTTAAGGGCTGCATGGTCAGTGTAGACGATTACCTTATAACCCACAAGTTAGGCTCTAAACTTATCCAAAGCAAAGACAACTGCAAAGTAACTCTTTTTCAGTGGTAGGATAGTTAACTTGCGCATCATCCAAGGTCTTAATAGCATAGTAGATCGCATGTAGCACCTTATCCTTCCTTTGCCCTAAAACAGCCCCAACTGCATAGTCACTAGCATCACACATTATCTCAAACGGCAAATTCCAATCGGGAGACTGGATAATAGGAGCCGAGATTAGAGCTTGTTTAATCCTGTCAAAAGACTTAACACACTCATCAGTAAACACAAACGGGGCATCCTTATGGAGAAGCTTAGTCAATGGTTGAGCAATTTTTGAAAAGTCCTTAATATAGCGGCGATAAAACCCCGCATGACCAAGGAAACTTCTAACACTTTTAACATTCAACGGGTACGGTAATTGCTCAACGACTTTCACTTTAGCCTTATCCACTTGGATGCCTCCTCCAGACACTAAATGACCAAGTACCACCCCTTCAGTTACCATGAAGTGGCACTTTTCCCAGTTTAACACACGATTACGTTTCTCACAACGTTGTAAGACTTTGGTCAGATTAGCTAAACAACTATCAAAATCGGTCCCATAAACACTAAAGTCATCCATAAAGACCTTCATAATAGACTCGATATAATCAGAAAAAATAGCCATCATACAACGTTGAAAGGTGGCGGGGTCATTACATAACCCAAAAGGCATTCTTCGGTAAGCAAATACACCATAAGGGCATGTGAGGGTAGTCTTTTCCTGATCATCAGGATGAATGAGGACCTGAAAGAATCCCGAGTAGCCGTCTAGATAGCAAAAATATTTATGACACGCTAGACGCTCTAACATTTGGTCAATATAGGGAAGAGGGAAGTGGTCTTTTCTAGTAGCTACATTAAGCTTCCTATAATCAATACACATCCTCTACCCTGTCACTAGTCTAGTAGATATGAGCTCGTTTTTCTCATTAGTGACGACCTACCTGAACAGGACTAACCCACTATGAGTCAGAAATAGAGCATATGATTCCGGCATCTAACAATTTTTCCACCTTTTTACTAACTACCTCTTGCATAGTGGGGTTCAAACGACGTTGACCCTGCCTACAAGGTTTATGGTCTTCTTCTAAGTGGATACGGTGTGTAACAACCCGAAAAGTACCCAATTTTTCTAGTAAAATATCTTACGGATACTTTTCAGCAAACTTAAGTTTTAAAATAGAATTTATTGTTTCGAGTCGTATTTGGAATTTCCGAGTTCGTATTTGGAATTTCCGCGAGATTTCATGAGAATCCCGTTTTAAGTCCTCTTTGACTTTTCTTGACTTTTAGGTCGTCTTTGACTTTTCTTGACTTTTTAAGTCGTCATTGACTTTTCTTGACTTTTAAGTCGTCATTTACTTTTCTTGACTTTTAAGTCATCTTTGACTTTTCTTGACTTTTAAGTCGACTTTGACTTTCGTTGACTTTTCCGACTCACCCCGTAATTTGAAAGATCGAAAATATATTTGAAAAATAATAAATTTAATTTATTTTAATTTATTAAGATTTATTTGAATTTAAGATAATTTAATATAATTATTTGGAATTTATTCGGATTTTAAGATAGGGTTTTACGGTTTAACCCCGAACGTCATTTAACTATTCCCGAGTCATCTTAAATCCAGAAACAAACCCGAAAGCCGACTTTGGCATGAGTCACACGCCCCATGTCATCTTTTTCCACTCACTTTAGATCTTTTAATTAATATGATTAAACTAATAATAATATCTTAGATATTTATAACTTTATCGATCCGTTAACTTAAATTACGCAAATCGCTTCAAAAACAGACCCGATTCTTCTACTTCTACACGGCTCCCTCTCCTCTCATAGGACTTGATATTTTCTTTCTTTTTCATTTCAATATCATAATATCTAGATATTTGGTTTAATTAACTTAATATATAATTATATCTAATCAATTAACGTAATATAATTATTAAACCCGAGTCAATTCCGTAATAACAATTTCAAAACCCGACTCCAAATTCCTCTATATTTACACGGTTCACTATCCACTCTAATTCACTACTTATCTTTTCATTTTTCATTAAATCAACTTAATATCTAATTAAAATCGTTCTTGGTGTTCTTCATCGTTCTTCATCGTTCTTGAGCAAAATCGTCACAAAACCTTCATTTCTTATTCAAATCAGTCCTAACTTATATTTCTAGAATCTCCTCTTCGCTCTCCATCTTCAAGTACGGTTTATTTCCAATTCCGACAAAATCGTTTTCAACACTTTAATTATGGAAAATCAAGTTTTAATTCTAATAAAGTTATTCTTGTCATTTCTTATAAGGGAAGATTTTGAAGACGAGTTTGGTGACTCGTATATTTTGGGTGAAGATTAGTAGACGGGTTTCTTATTTCTTTAGTTCTTATTTTGGGTGCTACTTGATTTTGTGCTAGCTAAGGTAACGATTCCGAGTTACTCGACGAATTAAATGTTACATATCTTTTGTTTTTGGTTCATCTTTTGTTTATGTTCATGTTATAGTTATTTATGATTTTTAACTAGTAACAAGATAAGTTGTTATTATATTATGTTGGATGAATTTTTGGCATGTTTAGTGTTCTTGACATATTTGATGATTTGTTCATAATCATGATTTTTTGTATGCATGATGGATGAATTGGTTGTTTAATATGGATGTTGTTAATTAAAACATGTTAGAAATAATTTAGAGTTGATGTTGGTGGTGGCCGTAGGGGGCTGTTTTGGTGGCTGGAAAACCGGGCCAAACCAGGCCGGTTCAGGCCGGTTCAGACCCGGTCCAGCCCGGTCT